>PNEQ01078776.1:5349-23325 GCA_003012365.1 Medauroidea extradentata
CATTACTTGAGAGTACATATACCTCTAACGGAAAAAAATTAGCTCATCTAGTTTTCCCGTAATGGCACTTCAAAGTCAAAATTTGCGTATTTTTACTTCATACAAAACTTGAAAACCAGTTAATATAATGAAATGAAAAAAATCATATCAAAACTACGCGTTACTGTCTATGGCCTGTAGCATTTAAAACCCGTTACAATAAATGTTTATGTTAAATAAAAAATTTCAAAATTTAAATATTTTTTTGGTACTTTTAGAAATTTATTTTAAGCACAGAAATATTTTATAATGTGTTTGTATATGCTTCAAGCCGTAGACGGTGACGTGTAGTTTTTATGAGATTTTTTCCATTTCATTATATTTACTGGTTTTCAAGTTTTGTATGAAGTAAAAATATGCAAATTTTGACTTTGAAGTGACATTACGGGAAAACTAGATGAGCTAATTTTTTTCCGTTTGATGTTAATATACTCTTAAGAAATGTCTACAAAACTAACACTATTTTATACAAATATAAAATTATGAATTTTTCCCCACTTGAACGCCCTTAAGAGGCTGTTGCAGTGTTTCAGGCGCATGCATGCAGCCCGCATAAGCTCCATACAAATCAAGGCTAATTTTATTTTTCGCTATAGCAATAAGAGTATTACACTTATCAATATTTATAAGAGAGACAGTCGTTCATATTTTCGCTGCGTTCGTCGAAGTATAAACAATGGTTGGCTACAAATTTTACAAAACATTTTTTGTGTCACGTTGATAATGCAACCGTGTTTATACTTGATTTTGCAGAACGCAGCGAAAATAAGAGACTATCTTGACTGTCTTTCATAAAGTGCGAAGATAATGTTGATGTGTAATACTCTTGTTGCTACAGCGATAGTAAAATTAGCCTTGATTTATATGGGATTAATGCGGGTTGCACACATGCGCCTGAAATACTAGAACGGTCTCAAAATCCCATAGAAAAAATACTGCAATGAAAACATTGCTCGTCTGTTTAGCGCGCTGCGAATAGAGGCGACATGCTTCTCGTCAAGCATGGTATTATGGCTCTTATCGCTCCGCTGTTCCCACGCGTCAAACGCGGAAACTAAAAACCAATACACACTTATCTTAAGGGCGCGGTCTACCGCAATTTTCATCGCCATTTTTTTATTTTGTATTTGTACAAGATATTTTTTTTTTCTTATTTTAGACACAAAATGTGACTAAATTTGGCTCTTATGACATTTTTTCATCTCTCATAGTTTTCGCGTAATGGCTTGTTAAAGTCATATTTTGCACGTTTCCATTTTAACGACTACACTAAAACCAACTGATATACCAAACTCAAAAAAATCACAGTGGATAAAGACATTGTAGGCTACAATGACATGCTCATGAAATTAAAGAATTAAAATTATTTGAATTAAAAAAAAAATGCTGAAACTGAAACTAAAAATTTAAAAACTTCAATATTTTTTTTTTAATTCTAATAATTTTTTTCTTTAATTTTATGAGCATGTCATTGTAGCCTGTAATGTCTTTATCCACTGTGATTTTTTTGAGTTTGGTATATCAGTTGGTTTTAGTGTAGTCGTTAAAACGGAAGCATGCAAAATATGACTAACAAGCCATTACGCGAAAACTATGAGGGATAAAAAAATTTCATAAGAGCCAAATTTAGTCACATGTTGTGTTTAAAATAAGATAAAAAATATATGGAACAAATAAAAAATAAACTAATGATGATGAAAATTGCGATATTCCGCGCCCTTAAGGTCTTTATGTTTGAAAAAAAAAAATGCATAACTGTACACACGTATTGTTACGGTGTCGCAATCCCGCGGCGTCGGTGGCGTCACAGAAAGGCGGTCAGCGGGTGCTGGGTGATCAACAAGTCACCAAAAAGAGGCGGATTGCGGCAACAGAGGTGTCCCAGGAACACGATGACTTGAGGAGTTAAGTGGGTCTTAACACTTACCCAACACCCTTGCAAACTCCTGGATTCAGCAGGGATTGCTCCGCCTCTGGGCATAGCTGGAAGCCAATCAGATGGAAGGATTTTGACGGCCTGGTGGGGGTGCGAAGAATGGTATAGACGCCGAGCTAGCTACCGGAGAGAGTTGGATAAGAAGTCGGCGGGAGTCTTCTGCTCCGGCGGCGACCGCCCCTAGGGACTCTGGGTGCGACACTCTGACTAGAGCCCTAACTTCAACGGCGGCACGAGTGGTGAGTCTCCTGTTTAGGGAAGGAGAGCGATCCCAAGGGCCGGCTCGATCCATATGTTCAGTGTGGGAGAGATAGGGATTTCAATGTAAAATTGAAAGTCGCTTTACGCATTCAGTTTTCATGATTTAACTTTCAAACAAGAATTGTTATACAGATTTTGAAGACGACTAACTCGCTATAAGACGAAAAAACCATTTTCGTTATAAAAAACGTATTAAATCGATAGTTTAAATATTAAAATCGCTGCACGTTTCAGGCTATGCAGTTTATTGGGTTAAATATTATATAGCGAATTCCGTTACGATTAAACACATAAATAAGTCACTGGTAGCGTAACTGTATCTCATCTAGGAAAATCGTGAGAGGTCTTTACGTAAATGAAATATTCGCGGAGTAATGAGTCGTGTGCTGTTGAGGTGCGCGCGCATCCAGAGGGGAGCGGGGAAGCTGTGTGGGCGGGCGTAGTTACACTTCTGTTATCATCCTGAGGAGCGGCCATGAGCAGTATCTGCGCGGACTCAACTGTAATCTGAGCTACACTACAAGGAAGTCGGCGACCAAGTGTGAATGTTGTCGGTGCGATAGTGTAACAGAAAACGATCCACAATGGGAAGAGCGAAGTGTAAAAACAAACGACTGCCATTATATAGCCAACGGAGGTCTGTCAAAAGGAAAATACAGAATGTTCATGTAGCTAAATTTGCCAGGCATGCAGCATGCATTTACGTTTGTATGTATACACCGTGACAGAATGTCATCATGCCTTCAGGTAGATAAGCGTGTAACGGTTGTGGGTTTTACTATAATCTGAGATACATTAGGCCTAACCATTGAGTAAAGCCTGTATTTACTCAATGGTCTAACCACGCAGTACTCTATTAGAGTCTATATCTGAAATGAGTAGCGTGTTGATGTACCGAACGAGTGTTATTGGTTTTGTGTAAGACAACAAATGCATTCATAAATTAAATGTAGATAATAAATATATCTATAACAAGCTATATTTCATGGGTGAGATTTTGTATTATGTTAGCCGTAATTCTCATGATACTCCGAATTGTCGGAAGAGTGACGTAGGTTTCATACTCAAGACAGTTTCATTCCGTAAGGGAATTTTTTAAAATACCTTTATAAGACTCTACCAGTTGGATATATATTCATCCAACGCTGTATATTTTTCCGCCAGGTATAAGAAGATATAGGCGCGCGTATAAAAGACTCGTAGCTGTCATTTAGCTCGAGTGATTATCTGATATGCCATAATTGAACTTTCAATTACTTTCATCGACTGAGAAATTATTTAAATGAACTCCATGGCCATTTACTGGATAAATAAGACAAGTTTATTATTTCATTGTTATATTTACACTATTTTTGTACATACATTTTAGAAAATTCTTTCTAGACACTAGTCAACATTAACTAAAACTGTGAACTTTGCAAAATGTATTCTATAAGATGTATGTATCATTATTAAAAAAATATTTGACATAGGGCCTATTACATTTATATGTCTCACCTGAAATACAAATATTTTTGACTAATACGAAAAGGCAGACCCAAAGGTTAGGAAGTTTAAAAACACAACTTCCTGGTTATTTTTTATTTTAAAGTGTGTTACATTTTTTTTTGTTACACCAAATAATTTTATTGTGACCTTGGAAATGATTACTTTTTCCCCCATAGATGTTCAAAAATAATTAGTTTCAATATCTATAGGCCTATGAACTAATTTTATTTGAAACCAAAATATCTAGGGTTACCGTGGTGGCTTTGATTGTTACTGTCGAGCTAAAACGAGCTGGCAGTTTGTGACCACGGTGTCTCTGACGTGTGTTGCGATTTGCGAATGCGCAACATGTCTCAAATAATTTGCTAACTTTTTTGACCGGCAGGCCAGTATCGGCGACCGTATAGTGAGAAACATTTTAAAACACTAAAGTGGTTGTTCCATGGCATTAAACAGCATCTCTGTCCCTCTTTCGTAGTATTATGTCATTAAAAATATCTGCGTAGTTATTCGCAATTGATGCTCGGAGTTGTTAAATAGCTTTCAAATAAATGTCTATCATAAAAGTTGACACGTATATTTGTTCTACATCACTGTACCAAACAAACAGTACTTACCATTTAAGGAAATATAAAGTAGAAAAATAAGGAATAACTGTTATTTTTGTAGTCACTATTTCGTTCTGGTTTGTATGCAGGCTGTTCACGGTTGACAGAGCACGTTTGTGGATTCTGACATCACTTGGCTTAGTTTTTTTAAAATCATAAATAGTGTAAGAATGAGTGAATTAATAAAATATTTGAATTCTTAATTTTTTATCTTAAAAATTCGCTTGAGTAGAGCATAAATACAACTAACTATGACAATGTTAATTTTACATGTAGACTAAGGATATGTACTATAGGCCTGTTTACAACTAGAACATAAGCGATGCTTTAAATAGTGTTCAATAAACCATGGACAGTCATTAAATGGTTAATATTTATAGTTCTTAATGTCGGTATTCAATTGTACGTTTAACGACGGAAATTGTATAGCCACTTCTTGTTATAACTAGGGACCCCTAATTTTCGCGAAAAGAATTTTGCTCTACTTTGTTTCAGTGACTTACGTGCACATCTGCAGCTCTGCTTCATAACCAGTAATTGGACGTCTTAGCTGTGACGTGTCTTGGTGTTATGAAAGTAGTTTCTATTTATACATTTAAAGGCTTTTAAACTTTTTTTGTTTCACGCCGTGATAATCGGAGAGAAGGCAGGTAAATTATTATTATTTCTTGAGCTAGGAATAATACTGCTGTATTTGTGACAGTAATGACTCAACTGACTCTAGTATAAGGCCACACACATGTTACAAAAATAGGATTCTAATAAACTATCAACAGCAATGGAATAGGACATAATCTTAGAGGCGTCTCAATTCACTAATTAGTGTATGAAGGTTGTTGATCGTCTCGTAGAAAAAGCTCCACGACTCATTAGAAATAAAACTACGTATGCAGCTGAGTTTTATATGAGTCTCCTGGTCACATTTAATGCTGGAAATAGTATCAATTTTTTCGCAACGGGAATCATTTCAAAGAAGTTGTATACGTCGCTGGATTACAACTCGTGCGTGGTCATTCGCGTGTACTGAGCCCATTCAAGACCCTGACTGGTCGGAGTTCAGGACAGACTCACAAGATGCTAATCAAGCGTAAAATACAGCCACGCGAAGCAGTCAAATGGCGTCTAGACTTGACTGCCCAAGCAAGAAACAAACGAAAAATACATAAAAGTGTTAGCTCCTCCAGATGAAGACTATGGACAAAATGTATTGGAACCTGAAGATACCGAGGTCATACAGCAAACATGCAAGCTTTTTGTCGAATATTTTCAAGTTACTGTATAAGAATGAGACCGAACTGCTGTGCTGACAGTTGCACAAAGAGAAATTGAAAAATGGCATGATATACGACAAGGTCGTTTAACATAAAGTAATTATTGAGAGGTTTGCAAGCGGGAAGATTCCACGCATTGTTGTAGTTGTCAAGCGACTTCTGTACAAACCTAATATTGCAACACTTGCTTTGGAGTATGGCATCCATAACAAATACATCGCTATTAAGAGCTTCGAAGCAGACATAGTTTTGAATGTTGACAAGTGGTCATTTTGGTGCAAGTGTAGATGGTTTCGTTACAGAGGAAAATGCTCTGGTTAAGGTGAAATGTGCTCCTTCTGCTAAGTCACTAGCCTAATGAAAAATACTAGACAGAAAAAGAACTTATTTTTGTTGATGACATCCGTCAATACATTAACACTTAAAAAAAACCGCTCCAATGCTTTTATCAAATGCAAGGAGCACTGAACATAACTGAGCACGAATTCTACTACTTTATAGTGTTGGCAGATAAACTGGAAAGTCTTCATACAGAAAACATAATAAGGACTGAAACATTTTGAAGGCAGGAAATGATTCTAAAAATTGAAACGATTTAATATGTATTGTATGTTAGCTTAAATCGCAGAATCTAGGAGTTATTTTCCCAGTTCGGAATACAGTTCGTGAACCTGCATTCATAACTGTAGCACAGAAGTCAGCGTATCTTAAAAATGAAGAAGCAGAATGAGTTCCACATATGGACAGTGTGCATCATGTAAATTATACTTATCACTAAATATAATAAGGAAACATGTTTACATTTAGTTGTTTTGAGTATATTTTGTCATTATGCTTCTGAAATTTTGTGAAATTGCAAGTACAGTCATTATTGCATTAGTAGTCCTGTATGGATTTGTGAATTTTTATAATTTAACTGGAATAACTGGAGGTGTCTCATTTTAAACGTTTCTGTATTTCTGTGTGCTTATTTCATGAGAATCCGACGTTTGATTTCTTTACTGCAGTTTTTATATGCAGCAAGGCTTCTAAGAAAAGAAAAAAAAAGTGGAATGACTTCCACATTGACAGTTAGTGCATTTTCTTTACGTTACGTTACTGAATATTATAAGGAAACGTATTTATGTTAAGTTCTTTGTATATATTTAACCAACTTCTGAAATTTGCTGAGCTTGCAAGAACAGTGTAAGATAATTGTAATTATTGCATTACTAGGTCTGCATGGGTTTGCGCACGTGTACGATTTTATTCGAAACATTTGTCTAACGATTGCCAAGCTCGATTGACACTGTTTTCTGTGTATATGGTACATGTATTTTACGCATATTTTGTTTCTAATGTGTGTATTTGGTATGGCTACCATTTAGAAAGTCAACGACTAATCTTCTTAATTGACATGTGTATAAGACTAATTGTCATAACATTACCACACTACAAAATTTTATAATATTACTTTAAACGTTTTCCGAAATATAGCATAAACTATGTAGTGAATTAGATGGTACTAGCTTTCAAAATGGCAGACCTGTGATCAAAAAATATCAAAACCTAATGCACATTACATGCTCGTTGAGCGTACCAAATTTGGTTAGAATTCACTTAATAGTTACAGAGGTATACCGTATCACACAAACCATTCAAATGGCCAACATTTTGAAAGATAGTGCAAAGCGTTTTTGAAAAGTATAAAAGTCAGGTCCTATTATTTTATAGAGTTTGGTTGAAATCCGTGCATGTGTTCAAAATATATTTGGGGAGGGGGGAGGGACCCATAACCAACCACAAAAACAGACACACAGACAGTAAGGTACTTAATCTTATAAGCCAATTTTTCCTTAGGAAGGCAGACTGGAAACTGTTGTCTGTTTTATTTTTTATTTTCGTTCTTACCACCTGTTTTTGTCATGGTACCTATGCTGCATTACTTGTGGCTTGGTAACCTGTTGATGAAACAGTATTAAAATATTATGCAACATATCTAAGGTCCATGAATATTACACTCAGAAAAGTTTCGTTTACAGAATATTAAATTTTCATATTTATTCAGGTTCAAGAGGTAAGTATACAATGTTGTCGTAACTCGAGATATCAGCATATTTTTAGCGGACCATTTTCAGCAGGTTTTCGAGTACAGTAATAAGAAAGACCTTTAGGTCACAATTTTTAACAGGTAAATCAATGAATGTGTAAAACATTGAACAATTTTGTAAGAATCTCCATAATCTGTAGGCCAAGTGGTAGATATTTCATGAATTTTTCGCAAATACTTTGTGGAACAAGAGGGTGAGCGATTGGTTTCGTCAGCTCTGCAGCTGAGTTTAAGCGCAGCTCCGCAAGTGGGGCAAGGTTCGTCCGTAAAGGCTGCAGCTGCAGGTGTCCTTGCTTCGTTCTCCGCACGTGCTGATGTGGCAACAGCGTACAGTTCTCTGCTTGCGCGCCGTCACACTATTCGTCCGAGCTGGCCACCCCTCCCTCCCTCCCCGTCCTGCCGCCTGCAACCCTATCTAGGCGACGATTTCAACAAACAACGCTCTCAGAGCCGCCCGTTAACTATCTCATGTCTCGCCTCATACTAACACTTTCACTCGTCTCTATTTCTGGATTTCTGTTACAACCATTTGGGGTAACTTTGTACCAGGGATCTTCTTTTATATAACCGCTTTGTGGCGTTCAACCACTACGCAAAATTTAAGGTTAACATATTTATTCATCTAGAACAGAACCGTATTATTAATATTCTGAAATAATTTATTTGAAATTAAACAAGGCTGGTGGTACAAAGTTGCCCCAAATGACTATTTTTTATATCTTCTATTCCGAATAAACTGTTACCTTTCACCTCTAGCTTATTTATCGTCCCCTTCCCGGCTAAATTTTATAACAATATGTAGACGTATTGTAGATATTTTCGACACGGCGCATTGATACATTTCGTATTGTGCAAATAAGGTTAACCGAATAATGTAGTCAAACGCGTCGAATTTGCGCACGTTACTTTTGACTACATTATTCGGGTAAATTTACTTGCACGAAACGAATTGTACTAATGCGCCGTATCAACAATGATGACATCTACGATGACGTAATAATGGAAGAAGTACACTAAAGGCCACGTCTTGCCAAATATTAGGAAGACAAGGTAGTGACAGAAATTGTGTAAAGGGAGAGATGACCAGACACAATTAGCTGGAGAAATAAAATGACAAGGTTCGTTAATAAAATTAAATGTGGTAACGAAAAAAAATTGAGACGGAGGTGTGTGGACAAGTTGCGAGATTTAAATAGTTGGCAATACGTTAAAACATTCTGTGTTGTGTTAGCGTAGCTTAGAACGACAACGAGCAGCCTTTTTACACTTATTGAAATACATGAATCAGTATTAAAGTGACGTGTACTATTAAACAGAACGCTGAAGAATTATAATAAAATATTACAAGAGGCGTGAAAGGAGGTTCGTAGAGAATATAAGTTGAAACATAGGTGTATGAATGAAAATAGAACAGTGTGTATACCCAATAGAAGCAATGCACACAACGTGTGTTAACTGGGTGAGACGTAACTGATAATAAATACGTTAATTGCTTGTATTAAATGCGAATGATAAGTCTTCAAATATATATAACAGGAAAGGAATAGAATGTGGTTAATTTTCCATAAAGTGTGTTAAGAAAGGAAACGGTAAATGTTTGCTATAGGATTTTTCTTATAAACTTCGACGTTTGTTGAATACAGGAACACGGAAGTGATGTCATGTTACCTAACAGTGTACGTGAAATATAAATTTTACTGTATGTCCGCCACGAGGTAAGCTTAATTGATAATTAAAAATTTTAAAAGAATTACATGTAATAGTATGGAAAAATAAAGTTGTGTTGTCGGTAATAGAAAAGAAATGAAAATAGAAATTTGGTATCGCAAATTACAAGATTTCAGGTGAGTATTCGTGAAATATACGAAATCATGCAGTTGAGATCTGGCAAAACAGGAACATCCACCCGGAATACTGTAGTATGCGATACCTAAAAAGCGTGTATTTTATATTTATTCCCGCATTAAAAAACCCTCCGTTTCCTGCGAAGCCCGTTCGTTTCTGTAGGTTCGGGTGGTGTGTGACGTTATGCGTTGTAATAACGTCATGCGGACTATTTTTGCGATGGAAATTATTATAGTATCGATCACTGTACGGGAATGCCCATTATTCTCCGATGGAAAATTTCTAGCGAGCACGTGGGGCCGCGGTGGTCTAGTCTTGCCTCCCACCAAGGCGATCTGGGTTCGATTCCCGGCGGGGTCGGCCCCCGGATTTCCGCATGTGGGAATCAAGCCGGACGATGCCGTTGGTCGGCGGGTTTTCTCGGGATTTCCCGTTTCCCCCGTCCATTCATTCCGGCGCTGCTCCATACTCACCTCATGTCACCCCGACCTCGATGTTAAGGGGCCCGCCTTGTGGCACACGTGTGTGAGAGGTATGGTGCTAAGGACGACGTCGTATGGGCCATACAACGGTGCGTCGCCTCTACGCCTAAGGCGTGCAGTCTTCGTGAAAAAACAAATTTCCTATGGGACTAAGTGATGACCCTATTGTTTTATTTACGAAATCACTTTACTAAAGTCCAATGCACTACCCTTAAGTGGTTTCACATGTATTCGGCTAGTGTATTTTCCGCTATAGCAGCCTGAAAACCCCGTTTTAACCCATTTTGACGTGCCCTAAAAGGGGATTTCTAATACGTGTGTTGTCTTGAAATTACTTAAGGGCAGTCGTCTGAAGTGTGTGTTCTTTTCGTAGACAAACGGCGTGAACACACGTGTATTAGTGTCAGTGTGAAACTGTTTCTTCAAACACGCTGCAGTGTGATTTTATGGCAACGAGGCGGGCCCCTTAAGTGCTGACCAAAATCTCTCTCTAGTGAACACAGCATTTTCGTGACTGCATGTCGCAAATAAAAATTTGCATGTTACGGGAGCATGATAACGGACACTGAAATAACCTAATATCCTCTTAAAAGTATTTTATATTCAGCAATACTTTGAGAATACTACGACAGTTTTAAGTTTTTGTACCGAAAAGTGTAGGCTGCGACATTCACAGTGGTTTTCGTTGGATGAATACTGCCGTAAAATACCAATTTTGACTGGCACGCTTTTACGGGAATACCTCGCATGCTCAAAATTTACCACGCTGGAATTGAGTAGCCGCTAGAACTGCCTAGAAAATTTGAAATATTTCGTTAAAAATAGTAAATCATGAATTCTCTCTGTCTCTGCAAAACGGAACAAAAAAAAAAACTGAATGGATTTGCGGGTCACGACATATTTCAGGTTCCTTTTTGTAAACGCATACCGACAACGTACGCAATATATGCACTGGAATGCTCATGAAATCGAAACGCTGCAGGCATTACGCATTTCATTTAATAAAATTATTGCAACAGAGTAAATTAATTTCTTTCGCGATATCTTGTGAGGACGTAGAAAATTGATTTCAAGTTGTTCGTAAAACGAATGCAGTACAGAAGAACTGAAACTAAGCAACGATGCTGAGTAATGCAAAACAAATACTTTTCCCATTTTATTGAACGAAATTTAATAAGGTTAGCGATACTTCCGCCTTTTTCACTTCAGGTTTTATTTTCAGATTTTTTCTGAACGTGACTTAAACCACTTCACTAAAGTCCAATGCAACCAATCTATGGCTCGTTTACTGCGCTACTAAGTTTAACATCCCTTAATCGGGAGCAAAACATTTCAGTGTCATTAACTTAAGATAATTCAGCCTTGTTTTAGGATATTCATCACAACATAGTAATTTCAGAAATTTGTCACGACTGGAGGGCGGGAAATTGCGCTATTTAAAAGCAAGCAACACGACTGCCACAATATATTTACAATACCACGAGCCATATTTTAATATTTTACACCACTAGTTTAAAACCAGCTGTTAAGAAACAGCTCTGATTTAGATACTAGAATAAATTAAATCGCCAACATTTCCTCACTACTTAAAATACTACTAAAACAAATACCATAGTCTGAAATTAGATTTACTTTGTTAAGCTAAAAACTCTCACCCGACTTCAACGAATTTTAATTCAAGGGCGCGGAAAGTCTGTTTAGCTGCATTCGACAGTTGTAACGTGGTTTTCTATACTCCATCCATTCTAAGGTTGCAGCTAATTAATTCAAGTTAATGCCAGTTAAATTTTTGTGCAGCATACATTTCATTTGAATTATTGAAAAATACAAGGTGACTGTTATTGGCACAATCGCAATGTGAGGAATCAATATGTAATTCAATTGCTCCGATTTATTTCGTTAGTAATTTTAATTTCCGCGGCAACCTTAGAGTGGACAGAATATATATCCACTTTCACGTAAAAAAAATCTAAGATCTATCAGGAAATGCAGGTTTAAAATAAAACACATTGCAGTCTTCCTGTTTAACTTGCAAAACTTAACCCCCTTAGTCTAACTACCTGTTTATTGCCTTTTATGGTGGTATAAATTAATCTATTACTGCTGTAATGCAAGTAACTGAACTGCAGAACGTTTCGACGGTTCGATGATACAAAAGTAAAAGAAATATTACTCCCACGTTAATTATGGAAGAACTCTTACAAACTCGCATCTTACTGTAAAGAACGACTATTAGGGGGGAAAAAACAGTTTTATACACAAGATGGTGCTCTTACAGAGAAACACCAGCTACAATATATATTCAACAAGATGGCTACGGATATTTCTTTCAAATTTCATACTAAGACATCTGAAAATTCACTATGCGTGCGTATAGAGAAATAAAATATATCAAACCATTTTAAGTTTATGACAGTTAAAGCAGCAAGGTAAAATCTTAAGATGAACAAATAAAGGTATAGCTAAACAGTCAGAACTGATCACGTTAAAACTGCCTAACACTCACTACTTAGATCGGGAAATCCTTAATTCAACGAATCATTTATTTGCTCTCGTCTAACATTGACATATTAAAATGTTTGTTGTCCCATTACTCAATAAGTAAACAAGATTAAGGCCTTGTTACGGAGTTCTGCAGTGATTTCGAATATATTTTTTTATTGTTACCTAATACTCATATCAAAATTTCGCTGCACTGTTTTGACACTTACATGTTATAATTTGTAGCTGAATTTTTTTGTAGAAATATACTGAACGGTTTTTTAGATTTCATTACCCAAAGTACCACGTTTTTTGTCGTGAAAATAAGCAAAAATGAAGGAAATTATTATTTTTTTGCTGACGAATGGTAACTTTCATTATTTTTAAAAACGCATCCACAGTATTGTACGTCGTGTGACTGCATATAATCAAATTTTTTCAAAGCTTTTGATTAAAAAATATTTGAGTTATTGGTACCAGTCTGAAAAAAACTCGGAAACAAGCCGTTAACACGAGATACGGAAAGCTGTGTTGATATTTGTATAGTTTGTTATAAAAACATACCTTGCTAACGTCCATTTTGTAGGAAACTTCACGGGATTTCATCAGCGAAACACTAATAAAGATCAACCTGACTAAAAGTGCTTTGACTCTTTTTAAACATACCCACACTCAGAAACTACTTAACTAACTGTGCCTCTCTCACACAAACTACATTTATGCTGCGCAGCCAAAAATTAAATTAAACTGCGTTGCTCTATTTTACGACGGACTGCCATGTTCGGTGTTCACGCGGAGAGTACAACTTTTCTTTCACACCTTGCGGTTAGGAAGTAGGCGGAAGTCGACAAAATCAAAGTGTTACTTCCTGTGACGTTATTTCCTTTCAAAGTTCAGATTCCAAAGACGAAAACATCCCTGCGTGAGGTCTCAAATACGCACGGAAAATATATTGCGCAGTTTTAAAATGCATTTATAACTGAATCCAAATAATGACAATATTTTTAATATCATAATGATATTTAATTAGTAAATACAATTTACGAGGGTGGTTTTGGTTATACAAATATTTATTAACTCTGCATTACAGCACTTTATAATAATTCAAATTTATATTGAATAATTTTTTTCAATGCGTAATTAAATCTTAAGTATTTCAGTGCTGTAGTTGTACTGGAACCTTCAAAGTAAGACTTAATATTTTTCCTAGACGATGAGCGTTCCGTGCAAAGACGACATAAAAGAACTAGACTGTTACGCTGCTCTTGTTTTACATGACCAAATTGAACGCCGACTTAGGGAATTGTGTACTTTAGCGACAGTGGAGGTTATGATATATTATTTTTAAGGTATTGCACTCTTCTATCAAATATCCTAGAGAGCACGGTCGTAGAAGAACAGGTCTGGACACTCGCCTATCTACCAATGTATTTAGCTTGACCTCCTTGTTCTTTGGCTGTAGTTCGTCTAGTTACCGAGAATGTCGTACTTTTTGGCGCTGTAATTCGGGCGGTCGGAATCAAACTCCGCCCAATTTTTTCCATTGCTTACATTATAAAGTAAATAAAAATTTCTGGAGCCATGATTTTAAATTGTGAGCGAAGGAAGTATTTCATAAATTGATAAAAAATACGTTTTGATATATTGTCTATCTTAGTGGGAGGGAACTGGGCGGAGTTTGAGTCCGGCCGCCCGGATTACAGCGCCAAAAATGTATAGCATTATCGTGAACTTGGCGAACTACAGCCAAACAACAAGGGAGTCAAGTTTCCAGGCGAGTGTCCAGACCTGTTCTTCTACGGCCGTGCTAGAGACTAGTACCGGACAGCTCTATGCAAATATTAAGAGTAAGCTTGTGAAAAATTACCTAGCGGTAAGAGGTGAAACTAACACATATTTTGACATTACTTTTGTATAGTTATTGTATGTTATTACTTTAACATAATTTGTTTAAATTTTTTTCGTATTTATCGTACTGCAATTTTTTTATTTTCTCCATGCAACGAAAATATGTTCTCCACAGAGATATATTTTTTCCAGAATTTTTATGTTGGCAGCGTTCATTTAAAATTAATTAAATGTAGGGTACTTTTCTCTGGTGGTTTGACGTGATAACACAATCAGAATTCTCGCCAACGAGCTCAAGTTGGCCAGTATATTGGTTTATTGTGTATTTGCTTATAATAGCATTCCAGGACCAGAGCCCGACCCCCCCCCCCCCTTAGCTCAGTTGGTTGAGCTACCGACTTAGATACGAGGGATTCTGGGTTCGATTCCCAGGTCTGGCTGGGTGTCAAATTTGTGTTTGTCCAATTTGTCTCAAATAATTGTATCTCTACAATTGTCTCACGACATGTACTCGGGGTTGCATAAATAAGTCACATTCAAGGGGGGAGTGTTCGGTGCAGTGATGACGCGGCAGCAACCGCCTCGCCACTGCACCAAACATATAAAAAAAACGTAGCTCAGTTGGCTGCGCAGCCGACTTTGGTACGAGGGGTTCTGGGTTCGATTCCCATGTCTGGCTGGGTGTTAATATGTGTTCGTCCAAATGGTCTGAAATATTAAATGCGAAATTGTTCTCCGAAGTTTACTTTACTACGTCTCCTTGATATTGTAACCTCATATGATAGCTGCACTGTTGGCCGGAGGGCTGTCATGGCCGTGGGCCACAAAAATAAAACGGGACCAGAGACGTAGCGTGGAATGTTCTAAGTACAAATAATGACTAGACATAACACTGAGTTGTCTGTAGAATCATTTAACTGGTAGATGCAGGTACTCACTCTAGCCAATAGTGTGCTAGAAGCAAGGTACCGTAAACCGGGATTACTTTGACCATTTTCGGGGTTACTTTGACCACTAGAAATATTAGTTTTTGGGTTTTCTGGTAAATAATCAGATAATGTGAGCCAAGTATTAAAAACAAATTTTCTTTCATCCTTATAGTTATGTTTAAAACATTCGTCACTAAACGACACAATAACCAAAATGTTGAGTGGTCAAAGTTACCCTACAAGGTCAAAGTAACCCCGGTTTATGGTACAATTTCTCCAGTAATACATCAGGTCTCTGCACCACAACTGTCCCGTGCTTTAAGGGCGTTCCTGAAGGAAATATCATAATTTTATATTTGTATGGAACAGTGTTAGTTTTGCAGACGTTACTTACGAGTAAGTTATTCTTTTACAAAAATAAAATAATAATAACTCCGCCAGTTTCCCCATAGTGGCATTTCAAAGTCAAAATGTGCAAATTTTTACTTCATGCACCCTCCCCCCTCCCTTCATGAAAATCAATCAACATAAAGAAACGAAATAATTTACAGTAAAATTACATGTCACGGGCTAGGCTTTAAGTGTATGAAAACCCAATGCAAAATATTTTTGTATGTAAACAAATTTTTTAAAGTAGCAAAAAATTCAACATTTCAGAAATTAAAAAAAAAAAAAATGCAAAACATTGTTTCAATGGATTTTTGCATACGTAAAGCCCTAACCAGTGACATGTACTTTTACTGTGGATTATTACGTTCCAATATGTTGATTGCTTTTCGGAGGATGTATGAACAGAAAAAAAAAAAAAAATGCAAAATTTGACTTTGAAATGCTACTATGGGAAAACTGGCTGAGCTATTTTTTTTTTTGCAAGAGAATAACTTACTCCTAAGTATTTTCTACTAAACCAACACTGTTTCATACAGATATAAACTGATGAGTAATTCCTTCTGGAGTGTCCTTAAAGCGTATAGTCTGAGCCACGGTCGTAGAAGAACAGGTCTGGACACCCGCCTGGAAACTTGACCCCCTTGTTGTTTGGCTGCAGTTCACCAAGTTACCGATAATGCTATACATTTTTGACGCTGTTATCCGGGCGGTCGAGCCCAAACTCCGCCCACTTCCGTCTCACTAAGATAAACAATTTATCAAAACATATTTTTTTTATCGATATATGGAATACTTCCTTCGTTTACAAATTTAAGAAAAGGCTCCAGCAATTTTATTTACTTTATAAATTTAACAATGGAAAAAAGTGGGCCGAGTTTGAGTCCGACCGCCTGAAAGTACGACATTCTCGGTAACTTGACGAACTACAGCCAAAAAACAAGGAGGTCAAGCAAAATACATTGTTAGATAGGCGAGTGTCCAGACCTGTTCTTATACGACCGTGGTCTGAGCTAACACCACACTCCTTGGAACACGACACTATGCCGTCAATGCTGGTCTTGCACACCTTTGTTCCGTCCAGGGTTCTGACACTAGATAGGGCTTACGATATCATTATTGAACACTAACGATTGCTTGCTACCAATACATTGTGATGACATCGAAATATACAACAAAATGGATTGCAAACATTTTATCGGCAATATTTTCAAAATGCACGTGTACGATTGTGTTAGTTGTACACATATAAGACTGGATTATAAGGTAGCAATCAGTTACCATTTGAACATGTAATGCGGTAATACATTTTTTCTCCTTGGGTCTGCCAGCCTATGGTCGTTTCGATTCTGTAATATTTGTCCGTTACCACGTGTCGGTTGTGTGAAATGCTATGTTTTTTAGGTTGTAATTGAAGGCGAGTTTTTAGTGTTATATGCATTTAGAGTGTCACTGATAGCATTCCATGTGTGCGGTGTTGGATTTACATTATGCATAATATGTGTAATAAAATGTTGAGTGCCTTGTTGCGAATACCCTAAGCAAAATATTTCCCGCAAAATTATATTACAAACTCTTGCCACTTTTGATGCGTACAAATTACGTAAACATACTTTTATATAAACGAACATATCTCAAGAAATGTTGAAATCATGCATTATAAAAATTTTAAAAATGCAACATGACGCTGTTAATGGCGGTAATTTGTAGGGACAAAACCAAATTTTTGAAAAAATAATTTACTGAAAATAGTCGCAAATAAAGGAAATGAGCCATTATAAACACAGAAGAACGTATAAAATAGTGTTTTCTAGGCTTTATATGCTAACACTTCAAAAAGTAAATTATAAATTAAGCAGCTGATTCCTTGTACGATTCCAAGCTGCGTGGTTGGCAACATTTTATCGTCAGTGAGGCCAAAACAGCTTAGAAATTAATACGCGAGACCTGGGAGTGCCAACTCTGTCCTTTATCTTCTCCTTGGTTCCATGCGATCCAAGAAACTTACCTTCATAAATCCAGTGTTGCCACCAAACACTTGCAAGCCTGCCTTGCCAGTTATAACCGCAGCATAACATGTGCCCTAGGTCTCAGAGTATACAGTAGGCTGTTGTACACTAGAACTAGTCGACGACACATCTTCCCAGGCGAATGCTACAAACACAACGAACCACCGAGTGTACGAGGAGAAAGAGACGCAAATCATATTGTAAAATCAGAAATTTAATTCTTATTTATTTATTTATTTTTAAGTAATTAATGACTAACAGCTCTCGTCCACTGCCAATAGCACGAGAATCAATATTTGAAAA
>PNEQ01078777.1:0-29474 GCA_003012365.1 Medauroidea extradentata
GACCCACTTAACTCCTCGAGTCATCGGATTCCTGGGATACCACTGTTGCCGCAATCCGCCACTTTTTGGTGACTTGTTGATTACCCAGCACCCACTTACTGCCGTCCTGCGACGCCACTGACGCCGCGGGGTTGTGCAATCGTCTTCCTACTCTTCCGCGACGCCACCGACGCCGCGGGATTGCGACACCGTAACAATTGCATACTCTTACATGCACTTACATGTAACCATTCAGTATTACTTCACCTAGTAAAATATAATTTGGTCATCAGCGCTCAACAACCCTGACTTATTAAAACTTATAAAACCTAAACCCCGTTGATACAACGAAGAATAACGTACACGTTCCTCCACCCAGCATCCCTGCCGACCGACTTCTCTCTTCCGCGTTCTCTCTCACACACCAAAACCCCGCCACTGCTTTTCCAGTCCTTGGTTGTTTGGCCAACGAGAGAGAGGCATCTCTAGAACAGTCCCGCCTATCAAAGACAGTAGTCGTCCACCATTGCCGCTTTTACCTCTACATAAATAAATACAATAGTTAATTTAGAATTGACAGTCATTTTCTATTGTCACTTAATGTACTGCTAGAAATAATTATTCTAAAAATTGTTACCATTTTTGTTTTACTATGTGAGGCTTACTCCTATAAACAGGCTCTTCCCCCCTTCCTTACTCACCAGGCTTGTCAGGCGAGTCCAATTCGATATAATTTGTTATAAGCCAAACTTTTCAAACATAAAAGGTATATTTAGGCCTACCGTCTATTCCTCTATCACTCTGAGAGTGCTTTTCCTTTGTTTCTTTTTCGCCATGTAGAAATAAGCATGTGTCCTCTATTGCCATTTTTCTTAATGTGCGTTTTATTGCCACCCGTTGTAGAGATTTCTTCCGATTTTGGAACAGTTACTTATGTACAGTAAACAATGACGACCTTCATAGGGCCCTATAAAAACAGAAAATGGTACTCGTTTGCCATTGTTGGTCGGTCCGCTGCTAGCTTAGGCGAATACACTCTTCGAGCACGAAAGAAACGCTCAAACTAAAGTCGTCTATCGATAACCATTCATTCAAAATATTTGAAATTTTTTGCAATATAATAATAGAATATCCTGCTAATGATGGCAGCCTAATTTAATTGTTTACCAATTATTTAAACGATTTCCTGTGCACCGTCCACAGAAAAATACCTGCCCTCTATTTGTAACCTAGTGAACTTAGGCGTACAAGTTCTTCCCAATTTTGTGATGCCCGCAAAGTGGTTTATCTCGACATTGGCGTGTTTCACTATGCATAGTCAATTTACCCTAAAAATTTTATTTAGAATGTGGTAAGAAGGGTACATGTCTAATTACAGCCAATTGGGACTTGTGCCTTTCTTGCTGCGTTTAGTAGTCGTTTATAGAAGTTTAAGGCTATGACATAGGCCTAATCATGTGGAGCAAAAGTTTCATTATATTTTCATACGACTTGTGACCTTACCGTCAACGAAAATATTCTTTCGGTGGAGATATCAATACGAATTTACTTAGGTATAGAACATGCATGCTTCAGCAACTGATATCTGTCATTTTAACTTTAACTCGTTCAGAACCCGTGTGCATGGTTGTGTACATATCTCTAAAGGTTATGTCTTGAGATGTAAACAATGCAAGCCGTTTCACACGGCCAAATATTTACATAATTCAGTTTCTTGTGTTCATGTAACTGACAAGAATATTATTATTTTTATTGACCTTTTAACGAATTTGAATTAAATTGGAGCGACCACTTGAACTTACGACACAATTTTAAAGGAAACTATGACCAAATTAACACTGTAGCTTTTTTAAAGTTACATAAAACTTACTCTGTACGACATAAAAATTGGTTGAAAAAAAAACAATTTTTCTTATTACTGTAGAGTGTTTCAACTTTTTACGCAATACCGGTAATGTGCGTATTTATTTTAAGGGTCGCTCAATTCCCATATATAATTCAACAAACATGATATATGGATAAATATTGTCAAAAAAACTCTCCTCAGTTTTTTAAACATTTTATTGTTGGAAATAACAAACACGTTCGAAACGAAAATATTTGAATAAATTCAAGTCTTCCAATACACTGAACGAAAAAATGGCCATAACGTCAACATGGAGCCACATGGATCTCAATAAATTGAATTCAGTAAATTTGAAAGAAAACTGAAGCGGAATTATATCGTGTGAAAGGGCATTAATGCTCGGTTGCAACAATGTTCATATTCTTTGATTCCTGTACTCTGACCTCCGGTTCTATCTTGTTTCACGATACTGCCATCCACGAGCGATCTCTTGCTTGACTGGAAACAGGTCCAAGGTGAGTCGGTGTTCCGTGACCTCTCGACAGCGCGCGTCGTCACAGGTAAACACGTGTGTTTACTACGGGCAGAGCGTGCACGTGTCAAAGCAGACGACCTCGCTGCTGGCAACCCAGCAGACCAACTACTGACATGCGTCACTCGTTTTTTTTTCCTTCGAGCCGACGACTTCGGAAGAGGACCTACACTCAAAAACGTAAACTTACTTCCTAGCTTAATATAATCGTTGTTAACTATCGTGATTACCCTTTTACCTGCCCTGAGAACACCCTCGCGCATTACTTCCCCGAGGAAGCATAAAAGCGAAGTAATGTAGGCGACACTGATACAAGCACCATATTTCTGTTTAACGATTCAGCTAGGTTATAGGTATAGAAGGCTACAGACCCTTTTTAGTCACTTTTATGGGCTCAAAACATGCCGTTTTAAACAAATAAACAAAATATGAAGTGATTATAACTTTAATTTATAACCTATACATATAAGAAACTCCTTAGTAGTCGTAATTTAATAATTTTACTAAACAGGGTTCGTTTTCTTGTCGTTACTAGTGACTACCTTTTAAGCGTCTAGAGTATTCACATAACGACATATCAGCGTTGAAAGTTGTATCTAACGGCAGCGTATACCCTACTAAGACCAATTTACTTAATTTAATTAAATAAAAAATTGCACGGTTTAAATATAACACCAGCTATTTGCGAGAAGGTATAAAATATGTGGAATATCATTATTTTGGTGACAATAATCCTGCACCACTTCGTTTCAATGTCTTGCGTGCACATTTGAAGTTATCTTTCACGGTCAATGACATTATGTTTTTAACTCTCAGTGTTTTAGGGTTCTACGCACAAAACAAAGGCGTGCAGTGTTGCTGAAACCTTGTCCTGTCAGTCAAATGAGTATCGTCTCTACGCTAATACATTCGGTCAATAAATCAGGGCAGCATCAATGTGTGTTGCATTCTGCTAGGAATAAAATTAAATATTGAATTAAAAGAGCTCGATTGGTAACTATTCAGACGAGTGAGGCGAAGAGAACCTGGATCTGTATCAAGATAGAGAAGAAGTCTTAACGTACGCTGAACTGTGAATTTTAATTATTTCAGAGTGTTAGGTCGTATACATAATTCAACATTAAAAGGATCAGTATGAAACTGTAGGATCATCGAAGCTAATTAACGAAAGTAACAGTCAGCGATTCCTAACAATAGTCTTCGCCAATTCTCTGAGTAAACATTTTCTTGAGTTAGGTATTCCCGAAGAATAAACTCTGAAGCCGAGATCTCGTAAATTTAACTGCGGCGGAATAGATTACGCTTCACAAATACATCATTCTGAGTAAATATTTGCTCATGAAGTTTGACAATATAATTATCAGGATTATTCATTTGTAGATTTCCATATTGACTTTTGAAAACGAGTGGATTTGTAATGGTGTTTCAGCCTTTATTAATTAACCATACAGTTTTAAGTCAGGGAATCCGCTGAATTAAACCGTTTACAAATTAACTGCAACCACATTACGGCTATGTATTGTACATGCGGGAAGAATACGGGATGAAGCAGTAAAGTATTTACCCTTAGAAGCTTGACTAAATAATTTAGTAACATTTTAATTACTTGAATAATTTATTATGACTAAAAAACCTCAATGATTCTTGGTGCAAAGGAAATGTGTTAATAATTACTAAAACATAATGTTTTACACACCCCTTCATTCGCCATAAACACCGCTTATGTCCACGTGCGTTTTTATTGTACATGTACAAATACTGAGGATTAGTATGTTGCGATACAGCGTACATTATGTAGGAATAATCGAATGTCATATGTTAGCAAATAATACCTATAGTTGTTCCTGTGAGTCAATTTCATTACGCGAGTTAATGAAATTATCTCTGTTTAGTTACTAGAATTTTTTAAACAGTAAGCATGTAGGACGTTTTGGTAGTTTATGTTTCCCGCGTGCAAATTATGATAAGTATTTTTAAGATAAATTCGAAGGCGACTTTTAAAGAAAACTATTTTTTACGACGGATGGATAGTCTGATTTTCGAAGCTGAAGGATAGGAGTTTTGTTTTGCTCAACTTGTTTAAATGTTCCTCTGTGTATTAAACATGTAATAGATGAAGCTGTGTCAGTCACAGCATAACAAAAATTTCAACAACCATGGTAGGTACTAAAGTATGATTGATTTTAAACAGACCGGATATTTTTGGTGTTTCAATGCTCTTCAGATTCACTACTTTAGATCTGACGTTTCTTAAAGTGGTGTTGTTTTGCCAAATTTTGAGGTTAACTTGCACAGCATATTTTCATTTAGAGTAAAGATTTGCAGAATTTCTAATTGCGAAGACGTAATCATTCAAGGCTCTAATAATATACAGTACTATTAACGTGTATCTTCGAATCCTCACATAGAATGAAATTAATCTCGTGGTGCAAAGTTACCCATGATAGGGTGCAAAGTATCCTCACTTTACTATACTTCGTTTCTTCCTCGGTAATATAGTTTAATTCGAAATCTGTATGTGTATGCAGTACCGCGTTAATGAGACAATAGGGAACACGCGCAATTTTTTTTTTTTTTTGTTTTAATTCAATTCCGCGGGCATTTTTAAGCAATGATCACAATTTCCTTTTAATTTCTATGCGTTGATTCAAGTGTAGTAGGTATAAAACGTAACGTAATTTAAAAAGCCCGCCGAAACGCTCGACTTCAGCATGGCACCCGCAGTGACGTCATCCGGCGAAAATCCAGCACGCTTGCTGCTTACCGCCCATAGCAGTCGTGCGCATATCGCACAGAAAGTTAAAGTAATCTCGACTTGACGCAAAACGAAAGCTATTCACGTCTTATATAATACATAAATGTTCTAATACGTACTTAAAATTACTCGGGAAGTTATATGTTCCTGAACGAAAACGTGAAAAAATTCGTATAGCAGTGGATAGTTATTCGGCGAAACGGCGAAAAACAACTACGATAATTTATGTTTTTGTCTTCCATACTTTTACATAATATTTCGGAGGTAGGCTCTATACATGATATTTCCACAAACTTTAATTATTATTATCGTAAGTTAAATGTAATCCGAATGAGCAAAACACACACTAGGCATTTACGAGATACAAGTTAAACCAAGCAGAAAAACTTCTACACTTGTCTTTAAGAAAATTTCCCGCGTGAAGTTAGTGTGTGTACAGAAAGTATACTGAACTAATAGGAAGCGCGAGATTGATTGCAGCCTGTAAAGGCCGTGCTAGAAGCGCCGTAAGAAATAACCGTAAAAATTGAACACACACTTTTGAGTGATGCATGCTACAACATACCGTACCGCTGCCTAGCCGCCGCGCAGTAAGACCGTAAAGCCCCGTTCACAATCGACATGGCTCAAGTTAAAAACGTAGCATAAGAAACTTTTTCCTGTACAACAACGGTAGCTTTTCTATACATATTTAAGAGACAGTCAAATGTATTATTATGAACCATTACGCACCCGGGGTGGAAACACAAGATAGCAAGGCCTTGGCAAGTAGGCCGTCAACCGGCAAACTCGGTCAAGGAAAGATCAAATTTATTTAACACGGCTTAATGCAGGAACGAAATACTCCACTCCGGAGATGTGACGAGTTGACACTCGCGACACAATATGGGAGCGTGTCACGTTACTGAGGAGGTCTGTCCATCTGTCTGCTCGATATCTTCACCTTTGATACTAATATAGGTGCACAGGACGTGCAGATTTGCTCGCCATAACCGCTACATAACATCAGCCGCGGCAACCAACTTCTACTGAGGTGTGACTGTCGACGTTACTAAATCAAGTGCCTATTTAACTAACTATAATTAATCTCATAACGAAACCTTAAAGAATCTCCCTCCACGTCTGGAGTGACTGACCTTGTAGGGTATTAGGGCCACGAACTATAAAAAATTTCGCACCAGTTTGTTTCTGTACATTACGTACGTTCTGCTTCGTGGTCAATGATTGGATGTTGTAACTATTACGTGTGTTGGTGTTCTACCGGCAAATTACAGACGTGTGGTGTTGTAATAACCTAATTGCGATTGGCACAGTCAAATGTGAGACGTCACTTCACAAAGACACTCTGCCAATAACAATAAAGTAGAACTGCAGACGTGAACGTAAGGCACTTAAACAAACTGGGGTAAAATTCTTTCCGTGAAAAGTTCATGACCCTAGGAATAATGTGATATAAATAGTTTATAAAGTTCCTACCTAAATTAGTGTTTTATTTCTGCGACGTCAACCCTAAATAAATAAAAACTGAACAACTCTCTTATAAGCTGAGTGACAACATAACCCCTTTTTATCCCACTTGATTGCTGCAACTAAATAAATAAAACAAGCCAAATAAGGCATAACAGCATGCTGATGTTACCACACTTGTATATTATATTTTCTTGTATTTACGAGCTAAATTCTGGTATAGGCTGTTCACTATAAACTGAGCACACAGCAGAACTTTTAATTTAAAAAAAAAAATGTTTTATTGGGCCAATAAATGTTCACTTTTAAGACTGTTCAAACGTTTACACTGGTTTTTAGTTACCAGGAAGTTTTCACATTAAAAATAGTAAAGATGGCCGCAAAACAGCTGAAAGAAAACTTCATACAGTACTCACTTTATCGTGAACGGCCTATACGTGTCCCACGCTGAGCATGAGTGAAAAACTTTCCATTCTGTGTACGAAGTTTATTTGCTGTGCACCTTACATTTGAGACAACACACTAACAGGATACATTATTTTCAAACTGCACACAACGTAGCGAATAGACAAAACACTGACATACAGTCGGAACAAGAACTATCAGAAATGCAGTCAGCAATCGTCCTACGCCATAACTCAGGCTACTGACGGATTGCTCAGGGATCTAAAGGGTAATTAGCATAAACTATGCATATCACGAGAAAGTCTGTTAAATAGACAAGAGCTTCTTAGGACAAATACTTCACTATGCGTCGTAGGTTTGAGGCGAACTTTCTTCTGGTATATACAAGAATCACAAGGCCTCCTAAATTGTACGATTCGATACGTTCGATACAAGTGAACGGGTTTTATTAATCCTAACTATTTTAAATTTTTTACTTCGCACTTTGTTTTTTATTCTCCACTGACTTTAATATTTACAACTTATGGAAACTGGGATTTACGTCTCGTTGACAGCAAGGTCGTTACAGACGGTGACAACAATTTACAAATATGACAGGAACTTGGAGAGGAATTGGCCATGATCTTTATTAACATTCTAACATTATCCAGGGAAACCACGAAAAACTGAAATCAGGATAACTGGAGCCGGACATCCAAACCGGGTCCTCTGAATGCTAGTCCAGCGTGTTACAATTGCGCCACCTCGCTCGAAAATGTTTCATTGTACAACGCTCACGGTATCCCTGCAATAACTTTTCTAAAGTTGCCTAAAGTTGCCTTGCAATCTCTGACAGTTTTTGTAACTTCATAATTATTCAAATATACCCCAATATAAAAAAACGTATGATTATAAGATTGAGATTTATCAAGAAAATTTCTTAAGCCAACGCACCCTCGAAAACGTTGCTTTTCTCGCAACATACGTGGTTAGAAGATAACTGTCCGACACGACATACTTCTCTGTAGGCTAATACGAGACGTTACATATTATACTAGCAAAATTATCATTGACTCTCTCAAGCATAGTAACGGTATCACTTACAGACGATGGCCAGCAGCACAAAAAAGATTCCGACATGCTGAACCCATGTTGAAATTTAAGAACTGTCCAGTTTTCAAACGATGAATCACCATTTATACTCAAGATATATCTTATTATAAATATGGCAAGGTAAAACAAACGGAGATCACACTGTCCTCCCTCGTTGGTGTCATCCATCTTTAAAGTGTTCTTTTTAATGAAGAAAGTTTCAGACGGCTTACTAAGTCAATTTACTGCAATTTTGCTCGGGATTATTTTTGGTAGTGAGAATGTGTGTTTCTGAAGGTCCCTGTTGTACGATTTTCAGAAGCCTTTAGTGAGTTGGCCAATGCTTGGTAAGTTAAGAAGGCTACAGTTGTATGTACAATGAGGAATCTATCTATTGGTTTTGTCATTATGAGTGTTCTCGTCACAGACTAGTCAGCTATTCCTTCACAGAGTACACCACATACATAAATGCCGCTACATCAGAACAACATTTTCTACACAAATGAATAGTAAAGATAGGTGTGACACCAGTGATATACAAACGAACAAAATCTACAGTACTCACCCAATATGAATTTTTTTTCATGCACTACATGCTGTGATTTCGTATACATTCTATTGATGTGAATATATGCGGGTTTAATTATGGACCACGTCTGGCGTGCATGTTGACGTAAAATCGTGCGACTGAAGGGGGGCCAATCACAATCACGAGTCAATTATCAGCAACAATCTCTTCGTTATAAACTGGCGTATATTCTCTACAAACGACAAGGGCGTCAACCTCCATTCAATGGCAATGTGGGTTCGATTTCCGGTGGGGTCTTTCACGATTTTTGCATGTGGGAATTGTGCGTGAAGATGCCATAGGCAAGCAGTTTATCTCGGAAATCCCCCATTTTCCCCGCCCTCAGACGCTGTTTCAATTCCATTCGTTCAATCTCTTAAACAGAGGCCCCTGATTTTCACGAAAATAATTTTGCTGCACTTTGTTTCAGTGATTTACGTGCACGTCTGCAGTTCCGCTTCACGGTTATTGGCAGCGTGTCTTTGTGAAGTAACGTCTCTCATTTGACTTTGCCAATCACGATAACGTTACTACAGCTTCACAAGTCTGTGATTTGCCAGTAAAACCCCAAGACACGTCAGAGCTAAGACGTCCAATCACTGGTTATGAAGTAGAGCTTCAGATGTGCACGTAAATCGCTGAAACAAAGTGGGGCAAAATTCTTTTCGCGAAAATCAGGGGTCCTTACTCATAAGCTCTCTAAACATTGCCTGATTAAAGAGACACCCAATTCTCTTCACTTCAGTTGTCCACTAGCAGCAATAACGGAAACACTAATAAATGGGAGAGAAAATGTTTCTTGTAATAAATTTCATTTACCCCATCCTAAGGGACCCCAAAATAAGGACGAGGATTTATCTATATTTCTAATTAGTTGCATATCCACCTATTAGCTTAAAAATAACATGATACATACTAATACGTTATATTCTAAATTGTAGTATTACAAGAACACTTTGTTGGTGTAACGTCACTCATTGTCGTTCTTCAGGAAAGTCCATAATTGTTCCCAGCGGTATCCAAGATAAACCGAGGGGAAATTCCCAGCCGCAAGCCACTCTCTCTTGTACCAGTCATCCCCAAACACAAAAGGGTTCTGAACGAGAAGAAGGCGTTGGCCCATAATGTCTGAGTAGTCAATCAAAATCGTGTACATGGGCGTTGGCGAAATGAATGGTGTTAGCAGCAGCTCATTCTCAAAGATTAATTTGCTGGCGGACTCTAGTGTATTGTTATTGCAGTTCAACATAATCCCTAGTGCTATCTGCACTTAGCATTTCACTGAGTTATAAAGTTATTTTTATAATCTGTTTCCTTCATTCATTTCTAAAATATCTTTAGGAAGTTACTAAACATTATCATACAATGCAGCATTCTGATAGCAGACACTCATATACTATCAAGTTTTATAAATAGTTCATAGCAGCATTGTTTGAAGTTACGGTTCTTTTTTCGTTTGTATTGATAATACTAGTAAACATTTAATTCGTATATCCTGCAGCATAAAAGTCATGGAATGTTAGATTTTTATTTTATACCTCACGCTAATTACACGTCGATAACAGTTAAGTTCTAAAAAATTTAAATTTATTTATATAAAATAAAGTACTGACGATAAAAATACTTCGGCTGGGTGAATAGCAACAACACAAGAAATTAGTGTAAAATTATAAAATTGAATACTGATAGGATTTTAATGAGAATATGAAATAAAATGTCAGTAGGCCTAGATGGTTATGTTAATATACTTTAACAATACGTAAAATATGCAACATAAAAATTTTAGATATAATTAGAGCTATTCTTCAGGCAAAGTAGCCATAAAAATCAAAGTCTGTTTTACATTAGCGGAAAGTTATTAAAAGTTAAGAACAAGAAGTCTGCGCGAGTATTCCGAGGCTATTCAAATAACAGCGAATTAAGTATTCCTTCCACGTGTCTCGTTGAATAGTGTTCCAGGAACATAGGCAGGTCACAGAGGAGGAAAACAGCAACGCAATTGTTGCGGGACCTTCGCACGCAGGAGACACGCACGGTTCCACAAAGCCTGGCGCCAAAAAGACCATGCCACACGACTATGTTCCAGAAGTATAACGCGTCACAAGAGTTTATGTTTTTTTGTTGAGATACCTGCGTTAGTCAAGCACGCCTTCTCTGCTATACAGTGCCTTGTCCGTCCAAGGAATTTCACCCACAGTCATATGTAACACACCGCCGTATGACATCACTGTAAAGAACTTCCCAAATCGTAATTAAAGTAATTAACCTATTTACAGTATGGGACACTAAATCATACCTCAGTTTATAAAAACAGTAAATGCCGAGTACTATTACTATACAGGTCTGCTAATACCATTATAAATTTGACTGTTTTCTTTAAAAAAAATATTAATTGGAACGCTACCATTGATTTGTGAGAAACTATTTTATAACACCTACTTTCTACTAATGTTTTGAACTTACATCTTGCATGTGCTTGTTTAGAAGCATCGAAGGTTATATTTGAGCTTTGGTTGTAATGTAATGAAGCGTGCATTGTTTAGGTTGTTTGGTAACGTGTAGAGACCAGAAAAATTCGCGGGTTAAATATCTTGGAGGCTAGCATTCAAAGATGTACTCACGCCAGCTATTTACGGCTCGCTTGCTTAGTGATACCACGTGAGCTAGCCTGTATTTAGTAGCTTACTTGTTGTCTCAGTGTCATCCGAAAAGTCTCAAATAAGCCAAAAGTCAACTGCGAAAGTAGCACGAACATACATTGTTTGAATTCAAGTGTGCGCCTCTATTAATATGTAATGTATTATAATTTTGGATAGAATGTGTAGTAATAATATTATGATTAGAGATTATGGTAAATCGCGAAAATGTTTTCTGCCAACATACCCTTGAAAACACTGTGTTTTCTTGCGAAGTGTATGGTTGGGTGATGTACGTCTGACCCAACGTAGCTGTCTGCAGACCAATAACTATCATCACATATTACAACAGCGGGATGGTTATTGGCTTAGTCAAATAGGGTAAAGCTCTACGAACAAGAGAACGGCAGTAATAAGTTCATAAATATATCGTAGGCTGTTTCGAAACCCAACAAATAGTTAAATTTTCCCGCGATAAACCATCATCTCTGGAGGATCAAAGTCTTCACAGAATGATGCATTAGTTCATCGAATAACTATATTACGACAAATGTTATTCACAATTTCAATATTGTCCTTATCGCAAGAAACATTTAAGTAATGCCTTCCTTTTATGTTATGCCATTGAGTGTCCGACCTCTAGACTAAGTTGTTACAGCTCCTGGATAGTGGAGAAAGGATCCAGGATTCGATTCTTGGCCGGAAAGGTGTAAATTTAATATAACCTCTCCTAGTTCAGGGCTGTGTGTTGTGTTTGTCCTTCACCCCATCGCTGTGGCACTGTAGGCTCACCCTTGCCCAATAAACCCAGATGTCTTACCTGAAACCGTCAATTTCCAAATAATGGAAACGTAATTAGTGGAGCCACGATTTTGTCGCGAAAAGACTCTTGCTACACTTTATTTCGGAGTCTCTCGTGCACATCGGCAGCTTTACTTCATGGTTATTGGCAGCGTGTCTTTGTTCAGACATGTTTCTCATTTGACTGTACCAGTGAGAGTTAGATTATTGTGACTCCACACGTCTATAAATTGCTAAGGCAAGTGAGAGTAAAATTAACCAATCACAGATGATTAGAGACATGCAAAATTCGTGTTATCATTTGGTAGCAGATTAAACTTCACTTTCCTATACATAACAGAGCATAATATGCGATTCAATTGGCCACAACATTTTATGTGTAGTCATTTACGTGTGTTACGTCTTTACAGAGATTGGCCTCTCTACCGTGTAAGCATTCTCCGCGGCAAGTCCCGACAATATCGGCCAGCGGGAGACGTCGAACGAGCCTATAGTCACTTGGAGTCTAGTCAGCTGTCAGAAAATAACGCGAATTTTGCATGTCTCTACAGATGATGTAGCAAAGCTGCATATGTGCACATACCGCATACAAACCAAATGTTTCAAAAATCGTCTCGTCATATAATCGTGTCATTACAAAAACATTGATTATATAAACTGGCTTAAAAAAATTTTATATTAAATAAATTCATGGACATCTCATTTCTTTCTTTCTGATAAAATGTTAAAATAACACTTAGATATGACCAGAAATTCCATTCCTTGTCCGATAGAATTGCATACTACGTGGGTTTTCAGTGGCGCTCTGGAAGTAACATGAAATATCAGCTTCAAAAAAATTACTCGTGGTAATAAGAGGATCCTCTAAGATAAATGAGCTAGTATACGGTCAAATACGTGTTGATATTTTTGCAGTTGGCAATACGCCAGGCGAATGAGTGCTACGAGGCATTGTAATAACAGAGCCACACCCGGATCTCTCTCTCTCTCTTTCTCGCAAGCTCCACAATATGAGGTCGTGCATAGGTAGGCCAGTCATACTTGTGCTGCGAGAATTTCAATATTTCTTTCGCCCTCTGCTCGTTTCAGTACGATGCGCGTACAGTGCCACACATTCTTTGAAGACTACTTTTCAATATTTAGTATTCCATTCTCAACAACTTAATTCGGCCTGATGTGAATCTGTGGAAGTGTACATATAAGCGCTCTCACAATACTATTTTAGCTGCATTGACTGTAAAGTAAACCGCACGTTAGTATGCCCCTTGTTTGTTTCCTGTTCATTTTGATCTCAGCCAAGTTTCACTTCTAAGAACATAAGTCCAGTTAAAAAAAAATATTTGATTCGAAACTTTGAGAACCGAGGACTAACTCGCAGTTCAAACTGATACAATTTTGATTTCAGAATTAAGTAAGGTTTTCTACGGCCGTCCTAATTAACGGACTACGGACCACATTTCATTTGTTAAGGTATAAAACATTATTTGTCCACCACCACCTTCACTACTTCTACTTATAATAACAATAAAAAAAGAAAAGTTTAACAATTTTAACAGACTGAACCACACATTTTACCCTCAGATTCCGCTTTCTTACGCACGAAAATCTAATTTGATACACATACACACACATGTAACTAACATAGTCTAATGGCAGTTTAAAAATACGTAAATAGATTAAGGGGGCGGTCTACCGCAATTTTCATCACAATTTTTTTATGTTTTATTTGTACCAGATATTCTTTTTCTTATTTTAGACACAAAATGTGACTAAATTTGACTCTTATGAATTTTGTTTATCTCTCATAGTTTTCGCGCAATGGCTTGTTAAAGTAATAGTTTGCATGTTTCCGTTTTAACTACACTAAAACCATCTGATATACCAAACTCAAAAAAATCACAGTGGATAAAGACATTGCAGGCTACAATGTCATGCTCATAAAATTAAAGAACAAAAATAATTTGTATTTTAAAAAAAAAATTGAATTTTTTAAATTCTTAATTTCAGTTTCAGCCTTTTTTAATTCAAATAATTTTTATTCTTCATTTTTATGACCATGACATTGTAGCCTGAAATGTCTTTATCCACTGTGATTTTTTTAGTTTGGTATATCAGTTGGTTTTAGTGTAGTCCTTAAAACGGAAACATGCAAAATATGACTAACAAGCCATTACGCGAAAACTATGAGAGATAAAAATATTTTGTAAGAGCCAAATTTAGTCACATCTTGTGTCTAAAATAAGAAAAATAATCTGGTACAAATAAAAAATTAAAAAAAAAAATGGTGATGAAAATTGTGGTAGCCGCGCCCTTAAGAGTCCTATTTATTGGATGTTATTTTCCGCATTTGATGCGAGGTGATAGGGGAGAGATAATTCAAACAGCCACAATTGACGGTAAACCACAGCCTTCATATTCGCAGCACGTCTAACTGGCGTACATTGTTTTCGTTTTACTATAGGACTTAATCTGCTTTAACGTAGTTTCAGCTATATTAAACAAAAAAAATTATTTTTAAAATAGTATAAAATTCTTAAAGTTTTATTTTAAATCCAAGCATTTTTATTTAAACACAGGTTTTTTTTGTTCTTTGTTTTTATGTGCGTGAAATTGTAGCCTGCGACGTCTTTATCCACTGCGAATTTTTTCAGTTTAGTATATCAGTTCGTTTTAGTGTAGTCCTTAAAACGAAAACATGCAAACTTTGACTTAAACAAGCCATTACGCGAAAACTATGAGAGATAAAAAATTTACGCAAGATCAAACATCAAGAGACGTGTCCAGAGAGGTTAGACATTTCTCATCGTTTGCCGTTACGCGCGGAAGGATACAAACTTGCTGAAAATATACAATTAGCAGGACTTTTTTGAGTGCTCACTTTATCCCGAACCGCCTATACTACAATAGTTAAAGGCCGTGAAATTTAACAACGGCGGTCTGGATATTCCGGAAGGGAAGACTATTCTATAAAATTATTGATTTATTGTCGACAAAAACACAAGTGAAACCCTTTCATTTATAAAATTACAATCGAATTGTCCAACTATTTACGAATTGAATAATTCCATGTTATTAAGCATACGATTTACTAACCATCCAAATCTGTATTTTGCAACACGTGGCATAAAGATAAATGTAAGCATCCTTCCACTTGTTTAGTCTTCTTGAAGTCATCATTGCCACTTTTATGTTCGGGACGCTTCAACGGTATAATATTAGCACTAAAAGAGCACAATGTCTAGAAGATTGTGGCTCTAATTTCCTATATGTGGGTACGGCATTTTCCGGAACAACAAATATAAGTAATATTTTTTTCCGACTTTATAACTAGCACGAATGTATTGTACAGGATTTATTCCTTATTTTAAAAGATATATAGCATACAGAATTTCGCTTTTAGGGAATTAGGGGAGATTTCAATTTGGTTAGGTTAAGTTCTAACCACATACAATCAACTTGTGGTTTTTAAAAACTCTCTATGCGATTACTCAAGATGGCTGCTCTCTGTCTGTATAACTGGTTTCGTCTCTAATGCAGCAACTACAAACCACCTAAGCCCCACCTATTAAGTTCAAGCTAGTATCACAAATATTCTAGCTTGAGACTTCCGAGAAGATTCGCTATTCCGCGAAAATTTCACCGTGTTTCTCCTCCGCGCAAATGCAACATATAATATTGTATCCCTCTTGGTCGTTTTATCAGTGGTATTCTTTCTCTCGGGGCATACCCGCAATTTTCCCTTGGGGTCTCTTAACACCATCCGTTCTTGCTGGGAAGATAATAGCCTTTAGGTAATTCTGCGACTTTTATCCTTATCGATTAAGAGTGCCTCTGATAAGAGGCAATTCTCGTTAATGATATGAGGTTTTTTATACAATTTTCTTGGATTTCTTTATTGTAATCATTTCCTGGCCTAAAATTGAATTGGTCTGAAAACAAGTTTTTAATACAAATTTGGACGACTTGCCGCTGCGCCAAGTCGCTCGGTTTGATTTTGAACATATATGACATTTTAGGAACTAGCTGATTCGTAGGTTTTAGGTAACGTTAACATTAAAATTATAAAAGAAAACATTAGTAATTTCGTGAAATAAAAGTTGACGCTTCAAGCACGTAAAAGGACACTTTCATCCCGTTTCGATTGTTTGATTTATTTGTAAACTGACGACAGCCTCTGAAGATACAAGTGAAGACATAACTGGGGCTATGTGATATTATACGAGAATGAGCCTGCGGTGGATCTTCTATATCTTCCGCAGGTATGAGGTTGAAGCGACGTCTTTAGTCTGCTGTCTTTCAATCTACGTGAAGACATGAACAAATGTCAACTCCCGAAAAGTTCAAACTAGCTCGTCTGAGATAAAACTCATGCGTTCTTCTGTGTTTTCTTTATTGTCTCGTCTAGTCTTGTGTTTGTGGCCATGTTGGGTCTTGCATGTTTCTGTGTAACATTGTCTTCATATTAGTTCTGTCTGCGCTGTCTTAATTTTTGGGTATTGGATTTTCTTAGTTCTTATATTTGTCTAGAACTTTTAATTACGTATTATTTATTGTAGAGGTACGTAAATTTCGCAGATACATTCCAGGTCAGGTTGACCGCCAATTATGTATACTTCAGTGTCATGTCTGTGACTTACGAAACGCGTTTGACTATTGCAAGCCAGTAGTAAATAAGGATATAATGCGAAGTGCTATCGCTTGCTACCTGCTTGTGCGGTTATAAGCCAATAGATAATCGGTTGTGGCCAGTGGGTTTATAGGACTGACTAGTCTAGGCTGCTGCTGCCAGATGAATCCGCGAAATTGACGTACCTCTATCCACGTGTTTCTCAAACTTTCTCTTTGTATTTTTTTGTGTTTTATAAATGATGGGGCCGTGGTGTCCGAGCGGTAAGATCACTCAACTCCCACTACGGCGGGCTCAGTCTGGATGTGGGGGACATTGCCGTTGGCTGGCGGGTTTTCTCGGGGATCTCCCGTTTCTCCCGCCTCTCTCATCCCGTCACTTCTCCTCTGTAGGGCTTCATCTTATGTTATGTATCAGGATATGCAGATGCCTAGATGCGTCCAGTCACAAAATCTTCACTCGGGGTACGATACCCTGCTCTCGGGTACACTCCCAACACGCTATTTAATGTTTATGTTGACTACAGTCGATTCGATCTTTCTTTTCGTGATTCACTCTCGGTTTTCTGAGAGGACAAAGCACTGCGATGACATAAGTCAACAATATTTCCTTAACTATACAGAGTAATCCTGCGTAAAAATGGAGACAAAAATGTAAATGGCAAAATGCTGTGTGATGACATTTTTACGCACATTATGGCAACACAGTACAGAGTTAGCCTCCTCTTACGCTCCACACGTACCAACATTGTTCTGGCCAGTGAGTAAATGCCGACAATATTTCGGGATTGTGCGAAATTTAAATTCGTGACTAAAACATAATGAACAAAGGAGTGTTAGTATTATGTATGTAGAACGAAAAAGATTACTAATCTCGTACCACGTTGCCACGCTGTGCAAGAACATTTTCATCGCACGACATTTCGCTGCAGACATTCTCATCTCCCATTTTGCGCATGATTCACTTGGTATGCGCGTACAGTCAATGCCAAATGTTGGAAGTAATAAGCGAACTTATTAATAAGTCGTAATACAATATTCACAAAATTAATTAGACCATGTAACCAATATCAAAGTAAATAGTTAATTTCAATTTATTGGTCTTAAATAATGACGCTTAACAAGGTTTTACAAGACGAAAGAAAAATGCATTTAGATTATAACGGTGATATCAGCCGAAAATATCTATAATTCCAAATATTAGGTTTTTTATGTAATTTGTAATTAAATTTTGAATGTTTTCTGTCAGCAAAACTACGATGGAGTCTAGCAATAACATACGTGAAACGTTTCCGTGAATGCCAGATTTTTACAGCAGTTTCTAAAACATGTTAATCTGACGAGTTCTTTATTTGTATTACCTTATTGTACCGAAGTTTAAATAATACTTTATGGGACCTTCGGAGCAAAATTCTGGTAGTTAGAAAATTTCTTCCACAAAAACTTTTGAACAAAGGGAATATAAGTCCCGATATCGTCAACTAAATGAAAAAAAAAATATTAATTTTGAACGTGCAATGTGTTATTTACACTCGTCTGTCTGTTGAGTACAGTATACAACAAGCGGCGTTTTCTCTCAAACGGTTATCATTAAATGCGAATACTTTGACTGCAGGGGTAACATTGGCCTATTCAAAATATTTAATTTAGTGCTATTTAGTGAAGAAAAGGAACACTTTACCTGACTGGATAATACTTACGGCCTTTCTCTTTTGTTTCGAATTTTTAAAATCGTCTTTCAAAGTTTGCTAATTTTTCAAGTCAGTAAATACTATGGTTTTGCCTAATTATGTAATTAGTGAAATTCTGTTTAGTTGAGTTTTAAGTCCAAACTGTATAGTTTCTTACTTTGAAAAAAAAAAAAACTATAACTACAGCAAACCTTTTAACCTTAAAATATAACTATCGAAAAAACAGTAGAACATATGAAGTGTTTAAATAGTTACACATACATACTTTATTCTACATTAAATGGTCCCAAAACAAATCTCTCGAGTCGGTCAGTATTACACTTGCAGTCGAAGTATCCGCATTTTAAGGTTACCTCAAATTTGGCTAGTTAACAGGGTGCGGCGAGGAAATGAGTGATAATTTCGCGAATGGCCGGCCCGTCTGCAGAGCACTTGTCTTTCACATAGGCAGCGGCAGTTATTGCATCATGAAGAGCATGACTAGGTAAATATTCATGGCGGCGCCCTCGGCAGTGTTGGTTCGTGCGCCCGCACACATTATCTATGACAAAGGACACAGGTCATTAGAGGGGAATTGTTCCCGTGCATGTTATGTTGGCCGCACTGGTTAACGCTTTTCAACCAGCTTCAGTTACGAGGAATTTTCCTTACGGAGATATTTTACACGCTTCGTTAAAAGTCGAATAACTTGAAACTTGAAAGCAATATATAAACTACTTCTGATGTCGGACATTCTCCACGACTGCACGGAACCGAAGATATTAACCTAAACGCAGTATGGGACAGTTACCATACTTTCGTCTCATAAATATGCAGATTTTTACTGTTATTACAATACAAGTCTGGTAACTTCAGTATACATTTAACTATTTTAAATAAAGGTTATGAGTGCTACCATGGATGTCTGGAAAACAATTCTACCATACCTACTTTCATAGCGCTCCTATACGCATGTGTGGCAGATTTACAAACTATTTTTAGGCCGGTTACACAGTTACGCTTATGCTACGCATTACGCGTTGCGCGGGCGTAGGGCGGGCGGAAAAGAAGGGTTTACACAGCTGGGCGTATGCTGCGCGGAAAGCCAAGTTGATGGCCGTTTTCCGAAGATAACTTTGCCGTTGACAATTGTTTAGCTGAAGAGAGGAACAAGCAAGAAAACCGCCTTTCTGGATTCATCCGATAAATCATAGCAGATGTCCGAAGCTGCTTTCATGACGGTACGCAGTGATTTTTATAAAGACGAAACCCAAAATTTTTATTATTTCCGTGTGTTGAATGCGTCTTTTGATGAACTCCTCCATAAACCGACATCCAGGTTACAAATGTATAATGCCAACAGGATACCTGTATCTCCTACAGAGAGATTTGTTGCAACCCTCAAATAAGTAAAATTAGCTTTAAAGGCTGTGAATATTACGAGAAGACAGACTCTGATGGAGACGAATCCTTGCAGCAGCGCGTAGTCCTGTGGTAATGATCGCGTAAAGAAAATAAATATTAAACATATAACATTATTTTTTGGTTTCTCGGATATAAGTAGGTATAGATTTACGTACGCATAGGCTTACAATCACTTCAGAAAGATAAATAGGTTACACACAAATTATTACGGCTAAGAATCTAGGGATGAAACAGAATTGTTGTGTGGACGTGTATCTTGTGAGACAATTGATACGGATGTCGCAGAGTCTGCATGCGGATAACGTAAGTTGGTCTCCTTTTGTACACTGAGGGATTCATCTCAGATGTCACACTTGTTTATTGCGGCTTGCGGGTAATCCATATTGTTTAGAAACCGCACATGGGAATGACGAGTTGTACGAATATTCAGAGGTGGATAATTTATATACGGATTATACGTAAGAGAAGTACATGAGGGGGAGTTACGTTCGGAAGTATTGATGAGCGTAGTGTTGTATTTTAATTTCCGTTATCAAATTTAGCACTTTTGCACGGCACTGCAATTTTAGTCAGCACTGAATGTGAGTAAAGTTGGATGTAGTGTTGCAAAAAAAATATAGCTACGGTCTTCGCCATCATCTTTCCGTAGTAACTTTTGGCGTTTTTATCATCGGTCCTTGATCTCGAGTTTGGGAAACATCTGTGGCCGTAATGTCAGTATCACAGCTAGGAACGTCCTCTGCTTCCTCACTTATTAGGGGCCGCGGTTAGTGCAATGGATAGAGCACTCGTCTCCCACCATGGCGATCCGTGTTCGATTCCCGGCGGGGTCGGCCCCCGGATTTTTGCACATGGGAGTCGTGCCGGACGATGCCGCTGGTCTGCGGGTTTTCTCGGAATCTCCCGTTTCTCCTACCCCTCATTCCGGCGCTGCTCCATAATCACATCATGTCACCTCTCTTCAACGCTAAAGACCTACAATATTAAGCGCAGACCAAAACAATTTTACTTCACTTTCTCACTTACTAATGTCTGTTACTATGTTTCTGTTGGTGCATCAAAATTTGTTTCTTTTCATTCTGCGTGTGCCAGTAGCTGATTAAACATTTGCTCTGTCGCAATATTTGATGACACTCAGTACAAAAAACTCTAACCTACTATAATAATGTTCGTCACTGCGTTTTGACTAAAGCTCATCGATACATCGAATGCACATTTGGAATTCTTAGTAATAAATGGCAGTTATTTCGCCACCCGCTTTATGTATAAGTTTATTTAGCTGTGTGAATTGTCGAACATTTCTTACTAAATAAATTAATTTAAATTATAGGGACATGAATTTGAGGATATGCTGAAGTTACTGAATTTGAGGACAATGTCATGGTAATACTGACATGTAATAGGGCATGTAATTAGAAGAGATAGCATTTGTGACTAATTTTTTAATAGTGGTAGTGTTCCTTGGCAGGATTGCAGAATTCTTTAAATATGTCACTACATTAGTACGGACTGGAAAATTTTGCAAATTCAATCACTTGTAGACTAGAATCCATTATACTATGCATACTCAAGCCCCGTCTATTCGTTCATTGTCTGTTCCACTGAGTAGCAGCTAGTTGACAAATAGTCGGAGCTTGAGTATGCATAGTATAATGGATTCTAGCCTGCAGGTAATTGAATTTGCTAAATTTTCCACTCCCTATACATTAGTCATTCATACACATTTTGGATGGGATACAACTATCATTTGTCAGTTAAATACAAATTATTGAAGTGGGCTGTCTTACAACTTGTAGCATCATAAGTCAATATCGCAATGTTTTGGCTGCCAATTCATAGTCTCATGTCGTAAGTTGCATATGACTTTTCTACCTGTATATTGTTTCAGTTCATAAGTACTGTGATGCCAAAACTGTACAGCGATACTGTGTAAACAACTTGATTTATGTGTTTTATACTGTGTAACCTGTTCTATATTGAAGCGTAAAAAAATAATGTGTTTGTTTGTGTATTTATATCTTTTCGGATTTATATTTCTTCCTTAAGGGGCCCGCCTCGTTGCCATGAAATCACACTGCAGCGTGTTTGAAGAAAGTTTTACACCGAAACTAATACACGTGTGTTCACGCTGTTTCCCTACGAAAAGAACACACACTCCAGACGACTGCCCTTAAGTACTTTCAAGACAACACACGTATTATAAATCCCCTTTTAGGGCACGTCAAAATGGGTTAAAACGGGGTTTTCAGGCTGCTATAGCGGAAAATATACTAGTCGAATACATGTGAAACCACTTAAGGGTAGTGCATTGGACTTTAGTAAAGTGATTTCGTAAATAAAACAATAGGGTCACAATTTAAAGTCACATAGGAAGTTTGTACTTTCGTGAAGACTGCATGCCTTAAGCGTAGAGCCGACGCACCGTTGTATGACCCATACGACGTCGCCCTTAGCACCGAACCTCATTCACACAAACACATGTGTCACGAGGCAGGCCCCTTAATAATTATCGCCGACAGAATGCAACTGAAAATATGGGCAAACTGTTGACACCAGCTCCACTCTTCAAAATGCAATAATTTAAATATGGAAAATATATTACGTACAACTAAATATTACGCACTGAAAATAGCTTATTCTATTTCTTTGTCTGTTTCCGCATCCGTTTCTCCACAACGGAGAATCACATTTCTGCGATGTCGTTCCGTGCTTTCATTCGTATTTTTTAGTTCTAACGATCATCACATAATGGGTCCCATTAAGGTTCGGTTCCAATCGCCATACTGAATTTTGTTATTTTTCACTTTTTTTGGAATTGAAAAAAGAAAAATCTTAAATATGCGATTATATCTCAAATTCTAATTACATTTCGCTACTGTATAGACCTTTCGATTTAGATGTTAACGTATAATTACGCCGCAATTTTTGTGGCAAATTTTTTAATATATTTATGATTTGCCCGACAAATAGCGGCGTAATTATAAGTAAACAGCTAAATCGCAAGGTCTGTACTGTAGCGAAAAGTAAATATAATTTGAGGTATAATCGCATATTTATCACGTTTCTTCTCAGAATTCCAAAAAAGCGAAAAACAATAAAATTTAATATGGCGACTGAAACCGAGCCTTAACACGATTTGTCTTCCACTTCACCAATTAGCATTACCGTGTCGACGTCCGTTGCGCAGTGCAGCCTCTACACAACTACTACGTGGCTCGGAGTTCGCTCGACTGTGTAAGCTCGTACTTGACCAATGGCCCTATACGCCCGCAAATCGTTTGTCGCGTATAGAGCCACGCGTAAGAATCGTACGCGCGTGGACGGTCCGCTCGATTCTGTAAGGTCTCATATCAATAAAGTAATTTCATGAGCGTGCATAGGGCGTATCGCGTAGCATACGCGCGACTGTGAAACCGGCCTTAGAGTGTACGGCCAGGTAGAGGCAGTTCCACATTTAGCAACGGTTCGACATTCTACGTATTATTTTTAAAAAATATTGCTCGCTTGGGTATAATCCCATTTCTTCAGCGTGTTTTGCATTAAAATACAGTAAAATAAAAATGTATTATTTGAGAAATATTCTTTTTTTATATATATATATATATATATATATATATATATATATATATATATATATATATATATATATAATAACACGCAGAGTGTCTCGAAATGTCTATAAGCGACTAGATTTCAATATTCGCACTATTTGGCGACTTAGCATCGGGCTTAGATTGAGTCTCTCCCATATGCTGCGCATTGTTGTAGTCGTAAAATGCTTGACAGTTGCACGAATACGTCGGCGTCACTCAGTTACATCAGGAACTCGCGTTTGGTACGTCAGATTTATCATGGCTCCTCTCAAAAGTCAAGCGGCCTAATTTCTATAATATTCGTACAAATACTTCTCTCAATCCAACGTCCAGTAAATTTACTAATCACTAAATCACTGATGCCAGTTCTCTCGTTCAGGAACAACACGTTGCAAAATAGGAAGCTCTTGTTCGCTAGTGATCAAAGCCAGGCGGCAACACCAACACAGTCTACGCTATTAACAATGTATTGCTTATTTGGCTGCTGTCGGCGAAACGTCGAAAGATACCTGATTGCAGCTTCTGACAAGGTTTTACAGAAATTCTTTTTTTGTATATTTGACAAGTTAAGTTGTTATAACGTAATAAAATAGATAAATCAGTGTCGTAAAACATAGAGCACAGTGGGCACCGGGACGTGGGGCAGAACGGCAGAAGGTGAGTCTCAGGTGTGCTCGGGTTCGTTCGGCAATGTTCGGCGGCCATATTTTCGTCACAAAATTCCTATTCATCTACAGAATTTCCCTATTTCTTAAAAATAATAAAAAAAAAGACCTAGAACAACTTTCTTAATTTCTTTTTAAAATTATATTTTCCATTCAACAGTGCATTTCCCCAATGACACAAAAGTCCCAAAATTACATGGCTGACGCGTGATCCTCTTTCTATCTTGAACAAGCTACCACTCCACTGGCGACACGTCACCGCACAGCGATTTAGAGTGAGGAAAAGAACCCGGTCCGATGAAGGAATGCGAGAGCATAACTAGGGACTTTGTTTGGGGACCAAGCAATGTGCTGCGTTTCTCGTCAAATTGCCATTTCTAAGAAATTACTGAAGTGTTGAAGTGTAGTGAGTTTGGTCAGCGCTCAACATCGAGGTCTTCAGCGCAGGTGAGGGTTGATGTGATGTGAGTGTGGAGCAGCGCCGGAATGAATGGGCGGAGGAAACTGAAGGGCCTCGAGAAAACCCGCCGACCAGCGGCATCGTCCGGCACGATTCTCACATGCGAAAATCCAGGAACCGACTCCGCCGGGGAATCGAACCCGGATCGTCTTGGTGGGAGGCGAGAGGTCTGACCCCTCAGCCACTACGGCCCCCTATAAGACCTTAGTAAGCAATAGCTTGGACAAATGTTAAATTTGCAACTAAGAGAAATACTTTAGAAACATATTGCCACAACGTTAATTTTAGTGGTTGCAAATTAATTTCGTAGCCTACTGCATAGTTATGAATTTGTATTTACCAATGCAGTCCGGAATGAATAGATTGGTGGTCTTCAGTCTCAGCAAACAATGCACATGTGTATAAAATTAGAGTGGAACTTTTCATAGCGAGAAGCTTAGTACCCACGAGAAACTTGCTGCCGGCTGTGGTCGGAGGCTGAGAAGAAGCTGCTGATAATTGCATGCTCCGAGGCCCTCAAGGACACAAGAGTGATCCAAGGTTCCCCGCTACGCGAGGCGGTGTTTTACCGACCAAGTTATATAACTTGTTACGAGTGGGCGTCACTCTGGTCTCTTATTTACTAGTACTTCCGAACTGATGACGTTTTCTTTGTGAAAAAGACTGTATTGAAGGAAATAACCTTGCTTGTTGGCGTAATTGTTGTTGTCAAGCACAAAGTTGCCTAATTAGCTCTACACACGAACCAGTATACTCTGGCGCGCAGTCTCGTTAAACTTATTCGTGCAGAAGGCAGTGCGCTAAGAGATGACTTATCTTTTTAAAACATATGAAAATAACTGTGTACTCTTATGTTCTGACCTACATTACACATTGTGTATTACGATTTACGAAATAAAAATCTGGTTCTAAATTCACTCAAATTTGAAAAATTTTTAATAAATCACGATATTTAGTGGAAAAAATTCAAAATATTATCTCTTAGTTTATTAACATATATTAATGAATGATTTTCACGCTATGTGGCTATTGACGTATGCGCTCCAACGCAAACTCAAAATAACGTCTCTGTTACACAGCACAGGCGAAGCAAATAATACATATACGCCACTTGAAACCACAATTTAGGTACCACTGAATTTCATCTAGGCCTACCAGTTAAATGTTTTGTCAAAATTTAGAGGGTTTAACTACTACATTTTTTTTTTAATCAATGTCAACACGTTATCTTCGATTTCGGGAATACCCGGGTTCAAGTCCCGTCTCCGGCCATACTGATTTCGGGTTACCACGGTTTTCCGAATTCGCTCTACAAGATTGCCGGGATATTTCCTTTACACAGGCAGTGACCGATTCCTCTCCCAGTTCCTGCATGAGAGTCAAAATGTGTCGCAGTCTCCGATGACCTCGCTGTCGACAAGAAGTGAACACTTTTACTTGACCTTATCCATGCCAACTAAGGAATATTATTGACTTTTTCCTTGTTCCTACTGCTAGTAGATTGGTGTGTACGTTGCGAGAGTAGTCGTACCGGCAAGGGGGCCATAATATTGCTTAACAAACCAAAGTGTAGCCTCGGGTAGGGGAGGTAAGAGCGCTAGTGTTACCAGGTCGCCGTGTGAAGGCAGTGGCGGGGAATGTCTAGAAGCCCTCCCTGTACACTCCATTCATATTGTAAGTGGCCATCTGTAGTAGGTCTAATAGGCATGTGCAATGATATACCTTGTAGATACGCGGTGCAAAACGACACGAAACTTACTACACACTGGTTGTCAATTTTCGGCTGACGAGACAGTAAGCAGTGCATGTCGCGACTGCCATGCTACTTGCTCGCTTATTGGCTGGGAGGGTGTAGCGGGACAACGGTGAGTAGGAGGGAGGGGTATGTCAGAGAGGGCTGTAGTTCACATATTTTCCGAGGACACGCTTAGTTTTGTCAAACAGTAATGATAATAATATATAGGGACCACTGATTTTCTCGAAAATATTTTCCACCACTTAGTCTCAATACCTTACGTGCACATCTGCAGTTCTGCTTCGTGGTTATTGGCGGCATGTCCTTGTGTAGAGTCGTCACGCAGTCGACTGTGCCAATCAGTAGGGCCACGTTTTTGTCGCGAAAAGATTTTTGCCCCACAATGTTTCAGTGTCTCTCGTACACATTGGCAGCTCTGCTTCATGATTACTGGCCGCGTGTCTTTGTTCAGACACGTTTCTCATTTGACTGCACCAATAAGAATGAGGTTATTGTGACTCCACACGACTGTAATTTGCCAAGCAAGTAAGAGTAAAATCATCCAATCACAGACGATGTAGCAGAGCTGCAGGTGTGCACATACCGCATTGAAACCAAATGTAGCAAATATATTTTCGCGATAAAATAGTGGATCTACGAATCAGAATAAGATTACTACGTCCACTACACGTCTGCTATTAGTGAGTTGACACCAAGACGACGAGAGAGTAAAAAATCCCGTTAGTAACCATAACCACTGCTGTGTATGTGGGACATTGAAACAAAGTGGTGCAAAATTATTTTCGTAAAAAAAGAGGGGGTCCGTAATAGCATAAGATATTACCGTGCATCTGAGCACCCACACAAGTATAACTGTAGGTCCTGCAGCAATGATGTCTGCTCTTTCCTCTGCGCTTACTTCCCCGCGTTCTATTCAGCATCGTAACCCAATGACCCAACTACGGAGAAACCCGCGGCAAGTAATGGGGATACTCCGACCCAGCGATTTCACTTCCTCATACGCGACTCGGCTGAACTTCAACGTTGACAAATACCTGTTCAGCAATGTCACTCATCATGCAAAGTTTTTCTTTACTTATTTCTCTTTCAATATTTGATATATATTTTTGGAACATATTACAAATAATAGCTTATCTAAGCACCTTACATTACGTTATTTTAAATCAAAATATTAAAGCGTAAATGTGAGCGAATGAAGAAATTTTGGGCAGCACTTAAAATCTTGGTCTTTAGCGCTGGTGAGGAGTGACATGATAAGAATGTGGAGCAGCCCCGAAATTAAGGAGAAAGGGAGACGGGAGCTCCCCGACAAAACCAGTGACTAGCGCTATCGTCCGAGACGATTCTCTCATGTGAGAATCCGGGGACCGACCCGGCCGGGAATGGTACCCGGATCTCCTTGGTGGGAGGCGTGTTCTCTAGTCACTGCGCCAACCCCGATCCCTGGGGTAACTATGAAACAGTCAGACCTATTTTGGTATAAAATGTATAATTATATTAACGTTATTAAAGTTTGATGTCAGATAGATAACACCCAGTAACATTTAATATAAAAAATTTGCCTAGGTTCGTAAAGAATAATGTTGAGATTAAGATACTATGTCAGTAACAGCCCTTGTTCCAGATAATATACTAAAATGAATAATTTATGTATAATAAATGAAACATTATTTTAGAAAGCTGCCTGGGTGGAAGTATTTTACGCGTCCAAATCCTAGATTGTGAAAGCGGTTAAGTACTACTCAACGCGTACATCACGTCTCTCCATAACCTCTATGTGTATGTCATTAAACTGACATGCAGTCTTCTTGTCGATAGCTGACCTCTATGAGACCTTTCAATATTACGTCATTATTTTACGTGTGTTGTATGCGCTTAACATTTTTAAGACTCTGTTCCAAGATGCTTACTCCAATTCTGCAGAAACACCTATTTTCGTTATTTTCAAAATCGAGTAAATTATTTGTGAAGAGTGCTGGAGGGCCTGAAATTGGTAGACGTGTGGTACGTTTTTTTACTTTTAATTGGCAAGTTTTTGACCCGAAGGCCAGCACACCCTCCTTCCACCCGCATTGAAACTGTACTCGGACGAGTGAATCAATGCACGGCACATATCCTCTTATTTTCTTGCGACTCCTCTTGATGATTTTGTGCCTGTGATAGCATAATTACTAAACATGGCTTTCTGCCGGTAATCCATTTAAAACTTGCCCTCCTCGCCAATCAGTGTTCGCCCAGACCCAGTTTTAATTAGGCCTTTACCCAGGCGGCACCTTATGGGTCATCGGAACCTAATCTTTCTAGCATCTTCACTGCCTTTTACTCCTGCTCCAGTTGTCTGAGCCATTGGTCGAAATCTTCCGAGTCGTTTCCCAATCTTTGTAGCAAAGCTGTTCCACTTCTCAAATCTTTCTTTGTTTGCCAGTATAGCTTTCAGTTCTACATTAACTATCCCGTAGTCTTGTAGTTGTGCCTTGAATTCCTCTCTGATGTCTTCGGTCTTGGGACAGTCCAATACTACATGTTCCATCGTGTCGTCTGTCCCACAAACATCACACAAAGGTGAATCCACCAATTTCATGCTGCACAACTTAGCCTTGAAGTTTCCATGTCCTGTCATGAGTTGTGCACTGTAGTGGTTTACTGTTATCCAGTTTCGCTTCATCCTGTCTTCCACTTCAGGAAAAAGCTCAAAGTTTCCCAAGTTGACTGCCACCTCAGCAAGGTTTGTTCTCTAGCCATTTTCTTATATAATGATGATGTCGTCCTTCTTTGCCGTCGGTGTTGTTCGGCGAATAATCATCTTTCTCTGGCTAGCAGATCCACAGGCAACACTAAAGCCAGGACAGGTAACGCATCATTCGATGTTGAGGCGTATTATGCCTTTGTGATACTTAACAGTGCCGACCTCTGAGCACTGATGAGCTTCCTTCTCGCTGCCACCAACTCTGCTCTGTGATCCATATGACTGAGCCATAGGCGATAATGCCCTCAAAGACACTGTGATAGATTTTCTTTATTGTCCTGAAGTTTAAGCCCCATTCTGTAGTTCCAATGGATCTTAGACGACTCAAAGTCACAACAGCTTTCTTACTGACATAATCAATATGCGGCAGGAAGCTCATCTTATCATCCAGGATGACTCCCAAGTACTTGTGCTGGGATACACGTTGGACAGGCCCTCCTGCAAATCGCACCACTGGAGACCGTTTAAGTTTG
>PNEQ01078781.1:0-18816 GCA_003012365.1 Medauroidea extradentata
AGTAATAATGTAAACATAACACAGCATACAAGTATATAAACAATGTATTGAATCATGGATGTATGAACAACCCTGTTCTGGTATCGTGGCACAGTTTTATTCCATAGAACCTTCCACAGCTGCTTCCATGGAGGCTAGGAAACAAGAACTTGCGCAAGTGCTTGTACAGGTCATTCCATCGTGGCACACGGGCTTTAGAAGGGTCTTCACAAGAAAATTGTGTCTAGTTATCTGTGTGTTTGATTTGTTGAATGTTATTATTTGTAAACCACGTGCACGGCGCAAGTGATTTGCGTAAGTTAATTATTTACGTTTGCAATGGAACGCCAGAAGCTTCCTGTATTTGTTTTGAAAGTCAATAATTCTGGCTCTATAGAAAGAAATCAAAATTCAACAGTTTTCTTAAGTTCGGAACACGCTGACGTACCAGAGTTGTTCAAGACGGATATTAAATTGGAACACGTTGGTATATCGGATGATGTGGATACAAATGTAGAACTTGAACAAGATGATGATACAGTTATGTCTGAACCAGAGGCTGACAAGCAAAACGGCGTTGGTTGTGTTGACTTAGAAGATGACACTATAAATTCTGAAGGTGCGTTGGGGTTAGAAAATGCTGATAGTATGATAGGACTATGTGGTAGTTTAGAAGAGTCAAACAAAGAAAGTGATTCACTCTCTTTTGGGGAGGACGATGTGTTAATACAGCATATGGACATTCGTGAGCCGTTATCAAAGTTACGGTCCTTGCTAGAAGAGAGACTTGGTTACAGTTTGTCTGACCATGAATTTTGGCTGCAAGATGCGCAGGTATTAGCTCCCCACAAAAACCTAGTTGATCAATGTGTGCAAGGGGAGGGAATTGTTCAAGTAAATTTTCAAATAAAAAGAGATGGTGATTTAAAGAAAATAAACATTGTGGATGTATTAAAACCTACTGAAGATTTCATTTCTATGGGGCAACAGCAGTTTGAACAGTCTACTTTTGAGAACATTTTGCCAGTTGAGGTAAGACAGATTTAGCATATTTTTAACAGTACAGTGTGTGTTATTTTAGTTAATTTAACTGCAATAAATTAATTTGATTTTCTATCCACTTTTCTGCGGCAGACAATTATTAGTTTCTGCACTGAAGTGGACTTAAATTCATTTATTTTGTCTGTAGATTCTTAACAGTATATTTAGGTCTATTATTGTAATAGTAAGTCAAGACAATTAAAATAAAAATTATGTTTCACAGTTTATTTTGTATTGAAGGCCCAAACACAATTGTGCAGATGCGTCAATCTGAGTTGTATGAGCTGGTGGATGTGGCAATAGGGTATTTGATTGGCCCATGTGAACGGTGACATCACGTGCTGATGGTGCAGACGATTGATGCGGAGTTGTCTGACCAGAGCTGAGCAGCTTTCATCTTTGGAGGTCATAATAATAATAACAACCTCTTGCAATTGGGCTTTCGCCCGGTGGCAAGCTCCCTCCAAACCTCTCCTGAACAAACCAACCCTGTCAACCCTCACCAGCTCCTCTCTAAACACATTCCACTCCCTCACCGACCTCACCATCATTGACTGCCTACCCCTCTCTGTCCTCCAGATAGCATGGACTGCACCATCTGCATGTGACATTGTTATAGGTCACGTGGACTAATCAGAAACGAGGTATTAAAAATGAACTGAAAGGCGTTGGAAAGTGTTTGAGTTTGTAAACAAACAGTAATTTTATGTAATGGTATTTAGTTAATGTATTTAGTTGCCAGTAGTTTTAACTAAGTTTTTTTTGAAAGCATTGTACTGTATTTGGTATTGACAATGGAGTCAATGATGAATCTTTTCTTACAAGTGCCAACTTTGAATGAAATTTTGTCAAACAGTTGTACTTGTGCTGCAATGACATTCATACAGCAACAACTTTAAATTGGAAGAAGTACTCCTAAATTATAGTTACATGTTGTTATAAATGTAATGAATTATTCATGATAATAATATAATGTAAGTAATTGCATTTTATCATGGTGATGGTAAATCAAACGCATTGCTCAACATTTTTGTGCTGTATTTGTAGGAGACCACAAAACTACAAATCAGCTCAGCGACATGCAGTAGACCATATATCATGCTGCCCAATACTCCAAGACATGACGAGAGGTCACATGATACAAAAAATAGCAGCAGTACATGCAACCTAACAAAACAAAACATCTTTCTTGTAGACAATACAATTAAATTTACCTGCCCACGTGGTGCAAAGTTACACGAACAATCAGGGTAATTTGGAACCAGGGAATATTTTCCCACAAGAAATATATTCTTTGTGCAAGTTTGAAGTCTGGTTAATTTTGCACTACAGGAAAAATTTAACTACATACACTAGAAATCCAGGTACACAGTTTCTAACAATTTACATAATCCATTTTTAAAATTAAGTTATATGATGTAGTATGATATGGGGTAATGATGAAGAGTAAATAATAACTTGATTTTTACGTATTCATTATATTTTGATGTGGAAAGCACTGAAATGTGACAAAAATTCAATCTTCAAGTTTTGCTACATTTAACAGTACAACAATGATAAAAATTATATGACCTTCCAAAATTACAAAAAAAAAAAAAAAAAAAAAAGAAAATATCTGTACCTATAATTAGAGCCAAGATTATGTCACGAAAAATATTTTGCACCACATAGTTTCAATGTCTTACCGGTACATGCAAATTGGCAGCTCTGCTTCTCAATTATTGGTAGCATGTCTTTGTACAGACACGTCTCTAATTTGACTGTTCCAATCAGAATAAGACAATTGTGGCACCATATATCTGTGATTTTCTAGAAGAAAGAAAAGTGAGAATTAAATTATCAGATCACTGACCATGAAGCAGAGCTGCAGATGTGCACATAAGACATTGAAACCAATTGATTTTTCACCATAAAAATTTGTGGCTGTACCGATCCTATTGTATTGGCTACATAACTAAGATTAGTATTATAGTACTGTACCCATGACAATGTTTTCAGTTTTTTTTTTTTTATTAACAAAGCACTTCAGCATCAAGGAAGGAATCAGTAACTCGAAACACTTGCAGGTATGATACACTGTGGTGACCATTTTTTAAAAACATCTGTTTTCTCAGACCACAAATCATCAAAATTTTTATGTTAAATTTACAATTGGCACCAGACCTCTCCATGCATCACACCATAATCAAATTACTACAGAATTAATACACTTTTGACCCTTGAAATTTATTGATTCTGCTTGTACACCAAACTGTCCCATTCGTAATGTCCCGTCCGTAAAATGCCACTTTTTTATATGCTACTTAAAAATATAATAAATAATACAAATTATCTTCACCAATTGGTGTGCTTGAAGTCAATCAATTAATATAACATATGTAATTTTTTTAACATTTACTTCCCACAAAAATCACTAAAATATTAACTATCATGTAGTAGTCCTTCCCTATGCTTCTAAAATTCGCCCCATCTGCAACAATTCAAGATACTTTTTTTAAGTGGAAAATTGGACTGGTGTTAGTCATGTGTGCCAGTAAATAAATTGTACAAGTTAACTAATTTTTTTGTGTATTACATTTTAATGAAATTTGAAGAAACTGTTATGTTATAAGTATTTTCATAGTAGTATTCGCTGAGAATTGTCCCGTTCGTAACAATGGAATTTCCATTATACAACTTGCAGTTAATCATTATTTTAAAATGTTCATTAGCATGCAACAGTTACAGTTGTTGCCACGTAGGAAGACGTTTGGGCGCACATGCGCTGTTCCATCTGGCCCACAGTATCAGTGGTCGAGTCCCCACCCCGCTGGCTAGGTATAGTCTGTGACAGAATCAGCTGTGCTAGTGCTACGCAGGTGTAGTCGGTGCTGTTACGTATCTTGGTGTATGAAGTGGCATTGTGCGTGTTCACGGAGTGTTGCAATGTAATTAGATAGTGCGAACTAATATTGACTGTTATAGTGTAAGTGTAGGTTGTTTATTATGGAAGAAGAAAAAGGCAGCATACATCGTAAAGTGTTGAAGAGCCAGACACGCGTAGCCATCGCAAACGTGTTAGATTTTATGGAAAAAGAAGCGGTATTTTAAGAGGGTGGTTCACCAAAAGTGGCATACATTCAGCATTGATATAAGATTTCTGTACATACGAGATAGTGTTCCCTTTGTAACCATACATTGTGATTCTATTTATTGCTCTAATGACTCTAATTTATTGTTCGCCTACATAATTTCTGTGCAATGCCGTCTGAAAGTATAAGTTCGTCTTTTACGGACTTGTGTTACATTCAACAACGACCTGACGTACATAACTCAAATAATTCACACTGCAGTACGATATCATGGGCTACATCAAGACATTTTTCAAATCACGCAATGAAATATATTTGTATTTCTACATAAGTCCTGAAATTTGCGTAATTGTCCACATTTTGGTACGTCAGTTGGTTTGTAATGTAACACAAGTTATTGTAGCTTATTGTCTACCACATTGTGTATGTCGTAACTTTAATAAATGTTTACACAATAGCAGTGTTCTGTGCATTAATATATTTATTATCCGCCTATATCTACCTTCGATCATTCCCACGGTTATTTGGAACTGGTGTCTTGTTACTTTCACGTACACTTACAGCAACACGTTGTTCCAAGGCATTCAGTATTATTATATTTCTTTTTTTGTGTGCACCACATACTGCTATATTTCGTCTTTGTTCTCTATCAGTCCAACACATAACAGACACAATAAAAGACGTACTGCCAGTGGATGGACTCGTGGACATTCATTTATGTTCCGGGCGAGACTGTGTCTACACATTTGGTCTATTGGTATTTGGTGTGACTTGTACATGCGACAGGCGGTCTGTGAGTAGGGGAAGTTGGCCTCTCCGACTCTAGCAGTTACCCTCTCACTTATATTTTACCTCCCCTCACAGGACCTCTTCCTAGTTGGCGCGGAGTTTACATACTGCAGTTACCATTAATTGGAACCACAGCTGTGAAAAAAAGAAAATTTGGAAAATTATTTTATAGCTTTGGTTGCCTAAATAAAGCAGAGAAAATCACAGTAAAATTAATATGCAAACAATATCACAGTAAAAACTGATTTAAAGTCATTTGTGAGACAAGAACATTAAAATAATGCAAAGAAAATAACAATAAAAAAATTTTTGAAATTATGCTTGCGAGTCCATAAAGACAAAAGAAAATACCAAGTAGTTTGTGATGTGAAGAAAATTGCAATTAAAATTGATTAAATTACGTTCATGTGATTACTGATGCAAAAATAAGTTAAAGGCAAATCCACTGAACAAGCTATGTATAGCTTTGTTAATGAAATAGCCTCAACCTTGGATAGTAACCTTAAGGTGAATTGCATTTTTGCAGACCTGTCGAAAGCATTCGACTGTGTAGATCATGATTTGCTAATAGAAAAACTTGAATAATACAGAATAAAACGCAATGCAAACCTGCTAATGAAATCATATTTATCAAACCGGTTACTTCCATAAGACACTGTGGTGATGACAATTTCATAAGAAATCAGCTATCAAAAGCTCTTCCAGTTCACACAGGAATACCCCAGGGTTTCATTCTTAGTCCGCTTTTATTTATTATCTTTATAAATTATCTCCCAAGTGCTCTGAGATATGGAAAAACTGTGATGTTTGCTAATGATACTAACGTGCTTATCACTAGTAACAAAAAAAGGAATTTCTTACAAATGAAACGTCACAGGCAATTGTAATCATCTCCACATGGTTCACTAAAGGTAAATTGATTCTCAATTCACATTAATCATCTATGATGAATTTTTTTGGGGGGAAAAAAATCATTATATGCAGTAACTTACCAAAATGTTAACAACCAGTTCAACTTAGTCGAGAAGACAAAATTTTTAGGCATACTTATTGATAGTACTTTGAACTAGAATGATCAATTTAATATGCATGCATTGTCATGCACGAAAAGTATTTATTATTTTATACATCTGGGGAATTTATGACAAGCCCTTATGGTTGCCACCCCGATTTATTATATTTAGTAGTTGTCAGTGTCAACCATCATAAATTAATGTGTAATAATAACTATGCCTTGCGACCATTCATTCTCCTCGTCGTTGTATCAGGATGACATTGCAGTAGTTCTCATCAAGATACCATTACTGCACCAAGTTTTATATTAAAAATAATGAATTGCATGTATTTTGTCGTTGTAAAAACGAGAGAGGAGAAGCAGGTGCAGAGAGTGTCTTGGGGCCTCACCCCACCCCCGCTCAAACTACCTCCCTAACTGGACACGAGGGGAGGGGTCCAGCCAATAGTTTTGATAGTTGTTACACTGTGTTGTAGATATTTAGTAATTAAGAAGTCATAAATGTTAATAAGTAAATTAACCATTTTATATAACTGAATGTAAATAGTGATGAGAAATTAAGAAATGATTTTATAATTACGGTTCTGGCAGGAATTGTTGTCCTCTAGAGGCGGGGCCATCGGATGTAAGCTGACTCCTGATTGGTCCAAAACGAATCGTAGTTTGCAGGCCAAGTGACGGGGGGTTTTGGCGCAATTCAGAGGGAGAAGCAAGCCGATGTCGGTCCGGGACAGACGTTGTCAAGCTGGAGGGTTGTCGACGTGTCGCGGCGACGTTAGGGCAGAGTGCCACCATCAGGCATTGAAGCTAGGCGTCGAGACACTGAGTATTGTGGGCCGAGGCGCCATCATCGTCATTGTTTTGGGCGTTGGACGCCATTAAGATTTCGCCATGTCACAAAGTACGTCGGGCCGGAACACCTCTGATTAGTAATTGTTGAGAGACAGTGATTGCAAGGCATTTGATATTCTAATTAGTTGTGCGCAACTGTGATCCTTAAGAGCCATACCGACAATTCTACGTTAGTATCGCTCCCCCCCCCCCCCCCCCCCCCCCCCCCCCACCCCGAGAGGACAGCAACGACATGCTACTTGGGAAAAAGACTTGCAACTTTTTCATTGCACTATCTAGTATCATAGTATCCAGAACTTGCATCTAGCAAACTATAGCCAACCAAACATCCACAGAAGAGTAAACAAATTAAAATAAATTAAAACACACGGCGAACGTCGTAAATATGGCGCCCCTGAGTTAAAACTATTGTTGTTCGCAGCGAGTGACTGGAATTGAAGACGGACAGTCCGGCAACAGGAACGTTAGTAGGACATTCGCACGCAATACCGCTAGTCTGAACTGTTGTTTGCACACAGCCGAAACGGGGAGTATAGTGGAACTGTGTAGAATCGCGGGTGTTACGGACTAGAGTCGATCGCGGGATGAACGACGAGACACACACCATGACGAGTACGGCATCGCAGAGGAACGAAGGGACATCACGACACCAGCTACGAGAGACGACGCGTGAGGCTTCGCAGCAACGGAGAGGTGTTTGGTGCCTGGATTGGCCGTCGAACTGTGGACTCCTGTCTCCGGAGCTCGGCGGTGCGAGGGTCAACGCCTCCAGCTACAGCAACTAGGCAACATCTAAAGATTGGTGAGAACCACCACCGGTATACCAGAGATTGACTGCCTCCGCTTCGAGTGTGTGTAAGTGTACGATATTCAGCTGTGCTTCGAGTCACAAAACGCCAGTTATTCATAAATTTTTTTTATTATTTTCAGTTAGGGTTGCTTGACGCCATTTATTTAATGAGAACTGGTCGACCTGCCTTGGTAGGTATGGAACAACAGAACAGTTGGTCAGCTGAGGATGAGGTATCCTTAAGGAGTTTGTGTACGGGGGACAACAATATGGCATCATCGACAGACGAAGGTACAGCATTGTCAGGTGATGTGACGTGTAGCTGAGAGACGGAAGTAAGGCAGGGCAGAGTAACAGAGACAGTCCACAGGTGGTACAGGGTAACCCGCCAGGTAAGTCACAACTTCAGTGTTTCATGTTGCAAATGCAGGCAATGTTAGAGAGACAATCAGAGCAGTCGTGAGTAATGCAAGAACAGCAGATAGAAAAAATACAGGGGCAAATTGAGCAACCAAGGCGTGAAACAAAGGCAGGAATTAGGGACGCAATGAAGGAGTACATCAGCCAGGTTAATGATAAATTACTGGCAGTTGAGGATCGCTTAGAGAGACAGGGTGAAGAGCGGTGTGCCACATTAACCACAGAGGTAGGCAGCGTAGAAAGTAAAATTGACCACCATGTAATAGCCTGTGTAGAGAACGATCGGGCATTGCGCGAACAAGTTGACGAACAGAACGCCAGAGTAGTATCACAGGTTAATGAGACTACAGTACAGTTAGGGTGCGTTCAAAGGGAAACTAGGAAAACATCAGAGGAAGTTAACATGTCAGAGCAGCGTGTAGCTGCATTAAAGACGTGGCAAGCCAGCACATTCACGCAGGGTATGGTGACAGGCAGCGGACACGTACAAACGGCAGCTATTCCCAACATAAACAAGGTAGTGGTTTTATTTTCAGGTAGGTCAACGCATGCCCATCCGGTACGATTCATTAAGCGCATGGACAAATACTTGCGCAATGCGTGTGTACCAGAGATATTTAAGAGTTAGTGGACCTGGCGCGTGAGACGTGCTGTAGCGTGGTATGTATAGTAGTTTCTCATATATAGTTACTAAAAATGTTTCTAATGCGTTTATCTACGAAAAGAAAACACACTTCAAATTAAGTCCCTATGATTTTTAAAATGCAGTCTATGATTATCAAGCTCTTCAAAAGTGCTAAAACTGACTTTTTCACGTTGCTGTAGCCGAGAAAATATCAACCGTAATCGTAAAACAATATCATAGAAACCTGTGTTGGACTTTACCAAATAATTTCCACAAATAAAATTATAGGGTCATCGCTTGAAGTCACTTTGAAAAACAGTTACTACGTAAACTCTGCACGCTAGTTTAGTACTTCGCGCCTAGAGGCGATGAGGTGTTTGACGCATGGGTTATATTCGACTTATCGCCTTCTCGGTTTCCGTGCCTCAAACGTAAAAAAAAAAACGTACGGTCGACTAACTCTTAAGGTAAAGTTATTTCTTTCACGACTCATCGACTCTGCAGAAATTTGGGGGCAGCGGATGTCGGAGAAATGGGACGGATATTCGCAGTGTCATGAAGCATTCATGAGACGATATTGGAACACCATCTAATAAGATAAGCTGATCCAGGAAATATTTCAAGGTCGTTACCAGCCTGACAGTGGAGTCAATATGGTGGACTACTTAAGGGAGTTGGTTGATGAATGCGAGTTTCTGGACACCCCATTTTCACAGGAGCGATTAGTACACTACCTAATCAGACATTTGCCACAATATTTATGTGACGCAGCTATCACAGCAGGGGTCAGCGATTGCGAGGCTCTATGCAAATCGTGGAGAAATTTGAGTACCAGCAAGGGAATACAATCACCCTAGACAGGATTTTAAACCGTGGAGAAGAAAAACGCCTAGAGAAAGTATGACTAGATGCCCGCCGGGTCACAGATTCGACACGCCCCAGCGGATATTTCGGGGCAGGGAAATGAAAGAGCTTCGTCCTTCGGCTCCTCAAGAATACCATGAGAGCGGCCATACAAACAGCTCACCCTCCAAACAGGGAAAGGGAAACCCTTGAAGGCCCCGGGTGAATGCCTCCCACTTCCGGAACTGCGCAGACATGTTAGCGAGGTTAGTGAGAGAGTATGTGGATGTGAACTAGAAATGAATACTGATGAAGTAACAAAGCCGGAAGACACAGAGATAACATCGTACACATCGTGGATTGTACCAAAAAAGTCTCTGTCCCTCAGTATACAAGTAGGTAATATGTAAGTAGAGACAATCGTTGACACAGGGGCACAGGTCTCCATGATAGATAAGAGTTTGGTCAGCGACGTAGTACATTCAGGGCACGGGAAAGAAATGGCGGGCATCCCTGTAACAGGTGCAACATTAGCAGAGAGTATGAGCGCGAAACGAGACGGCGACACACAGGTAGAGTCAACTGTAGGCTAGGGGTGTGCGATATGTCGACATTAACATATAACACATGTCGATGTTTCGACATTTATCCGATAATATTTTCGATATGTCGATGTCGACATGTATCGAGGTCGACACATGTGTCGAGGGTCGAGATATGTGTCGAGGGTCGACATGTATCGAGGTCGACGCACGTGTCGAGGCCGACGTATATGTCGAAATCGACATATGTCGTGGGGTATTGGCTTTCTGTGCATATGCGTGTGACAGGATAGGGCTCGCTACGTCTTCATATTACTTTATTTACCTCTGTTCGCTTTCAGCACACACGTGGGCTGGGGCCGTGGAACTGACGCCAAGAAGGTATCCTACACATTTTTCCTAATCGAAGTAAGGCGGGTCCAGTCCATGTGTTCGCGGTCTCTTGCTTCAGTTTCTTCTTTGTCCTCGCATAGCGTTGCATGTAATGAGCTACGTTCGGTTTAATTCAGCGTTGTACCACTAACTTACAGCATAATTTTTATTGAAAGTTACAACTATTTTCTGTGACGTTCATATCGTCATGACGGATGAAAGTCATGAGACGAACGTTGTTTGTGTTGATGTAAATGATTGTGAGACCATACACGAGTCTACCACTACCGGCGGGAGTCCGTATTAGAACTTTATCATAATATTTAAAAGATCAAAAGGCCAAGTGTATATAGTGTGGACACGTTGTCAACCGCATTAAGGGCACCCACCACCTACGTATTAGAAGCTGAAAAACTACGGAGCTGTAAGGTTGACCTTGAAGCGTGCATCAAATGCCGCGACGCCATTACGAGCAACTAAGTTCAGTGCAGGTCGCAATCTGAGTTTCACATACATGCGGTTAGTACATTTTGAAATAGTCTGAAAAGCGCGTTTTTACCCATGTTGGAGGGCTTAGAAACAGTGTTTTTAATAAGCATGGTGTCTTAATAATGAGATTCCGACCTTGTCTGGTGTTTGTTGTCTTTTCGTATGTTAGTCCAATGGGCACATGTGGAATACTTCGTAGAAAAATCCTGTTTACGGACACACTGCAATGCATTTGAAGCGTGTGATAGGCGGCCGCCTTAAGGGGATTACCGCCAGCATTAAATCGCACTTCAAATCGAAACATCCGCTTAGTTTATTTCAAATTTCATGTAATCGTAGAAATAAGGACGCAGATTTCACCATTTCGCAAGAACCTGGTCCATCTATAAGGAATTTCAACTGAACTGAAAATATGGTATTAAAAATAGTTTTTTTAATTTAGCTTTTCTGACAGATTATTTATATTATAAGAATAAACATGAAACTACGTATTTTTTTAAAAAATTAATGCTGTAAGCTAGCTAAAATGGTTAATTTTGTTAGTGTTTCAAGCGAAAGTAACGAAAACCTGCGAGCTAATTGCTAATTTTAAGGCTGCTAACTGTGCACATGTAATGTTTCATTTTCAGCTTATAAAATGTCATGTGAAGTGAAAGTGAAAATTTGAGACTCCCTTTCTTTCAGTTTGAGTAAATTTTATAACTATAATACCAGCATTTTTGTTTTTGCCTTCTCTTAGACCTGTAACAGTAAATTAATAAATTGCATAAGATTTATGACTGCTTGTAAAATTTAAATCAAGCAGTTCGCACGATACGCTTAAGATAGGTTTGCAAGTACAAATGAAATTTACCCTGATAAATTTGGTATAGCAGTAAAATACCTACTGGTCATGGGTAATGTAAATATTTGATGTTAATACTAACTGCACGGTCACAGTTTTGCCCGCTACTATTTTTCTTAAAATTGACAACCTTATTTTATTCTTAAAATAGAAAAAGAAGCAGGACACATTACCTAATACGTAACTGTGTATCATATTATGATAATCACTGTCGTGGCATTGTCTGCAATTATTTTATTTCAAGTGTTTTGGTAAACCAAACGAAATAGTGGGAAGCTGTGTCTAACTTGTGCGTACCTACTTCGCACACTTTTTTAAATTAAATACATTATGGAATTTTCAAACAAAAAAGAAAATAAGACACAGTCCTTAATGCAGTAAAACCCCTCCAAAGCGGAACTCGGCAATATCCAGATGTATTTTATTTTTCCCTCGTTTGGGCAGCTTTCCTTTTTATACAGGTGTGTAGCAGACAAAAAAAAGATTTTTTTTTATGTTTTAAAAAATTTTTTTAGTTGCAATATAAAACTTTATAGTAACCTAGATGAACAAAATCGGACCAAAACATCTTTGCCGCAACTCTAATTGAATCAATATTTGAAAACAAAACGGAATGAAAGTGTGACACCCCAACTGTTATTCGATCTATTTTGAGCCTTGTGTCGGCGCTGGCTTTAGTCAGATATCACTAAACGTGCGCTGATAAAAGTAATTCCAGTGGGACATTCTTTCATAATAATCTTTGTTTTATCAGTAGAAAATTAAATTACATTGCCCCTGGACTGTATCACATCCGGCCAAATGTTTATGATATTTGAGACATCTGATACACTGTCACTGAGCTTTCTGCAAAAGATAAGTGAACCGCCGTACATGGTAACTAACACACGCAATGCATTCAATGCGAACAGTTTCTCTAAACAAAATTATACACGTGGTACGTATGTGATAGCGAGCACTGGAACATACTGTTGCATGAAATCAATATAAATGTTTCTGAGCTCATTTGGGACGGAACTCTTATTAGTTAAAAATGAAATAGTTAATTTGAAATATTTGTTTACTCTCAGTCAAAATGCATATAAAATACACGGGGTAACAACGATTATGCAGTCATTAAAATCACCAATGGAACAATAATTAGCCTTGAAAATTATGCAAAAGAAGCATTTACCACGAATTAAAAACTACATATTACGACAAGAGTTTAGTGAACTATCCAATTAACAATCTTTAAGAAATTAACAATATACGATGTTAATACTCAGAGATGGTGGTTGAATTATTTCTCCCTTGGTCATATTGACTTGACTGTTTGAGAGCTCAGTAACATTTTCCTTCTTGCGCACCCAAAAAATTCTGATTTTGATTTTTAGATATTTACATAAGTTTAATTTTAAAACAAAACTGCTTAAGGAGACTCGGATTATTTAGGGGAAACAAGTGTTATTTTTAAACGGTTTTTGAATTTGAATTTCGAAAAATCTTGAATTAATATTTAGATATTTAAGTAAGCTTTATTTTAAAGCGAAATCCACCTCGATGTCTGACCAGGTTTAGTAGATACGGAAGATTAATGGCAAACATATTTTAATTTTTTAAACAGCTTTTGAGTTTGAATTTCTTAAACGTCTGAAAATTGTTTTGTGGTATTTATACAAGCATAATTTTGAAGTGAAAATCACCTTGATATCTCAACTGGTTTAAGAGGAATCCAAGATTGATTAAAACACATTTAATGGTTTTTCACCCCTTAATTTCCAAATTAAAAAAAACGAAAAATCTGCCAATAAAAATTTCTTTGGACAATATTTTGAAGAAAATAAAGTAACTGTAGCTCTTCAGATTGAGATGTCTGGGATTCGCTAAAAACGGATTCCACCCCTTTTCACCACTTTACTTATCGAATTTCGAAAAATCCCTTATTAACGGCTGCCTACAAGATAAGGGAAAACCGCCCACAAATTATCATGTTTTTAGGTCTAGTAGTTAGGGCTGTGTGTTGATGAGTGAGTGAATGAGTGCATGGGACACTTAACTTTATGTATACATGGAATAAAATAATATTTTTCGTAGTAATAAATAACATGATAATCTGTACAGAGAGATGTAGATAGAAAAAAGTGTGTTTTGCCATTTTAGGGTATTATTATGTTTGGATTAAATGTGGTATAACGAAACTACTATTCAGACGTTTTCTGTTTCTGAGGTGTATGCTCTTTCAATAGATAAACGCAACGGCTTTTAGTAGATTGGAATTAAATGCTTACTTTAACAAGTAAACTTATTTATAACAACTAAGCGTTACATGCTACGCTGTAAAAAAGTGAAAATTTACACGTACAAATTTTTGATAATTTTACAAATTTGTACATGTAGTCACGTTGACAAATACCGAATTTAGAAATCCAAATATTACTATAAACTCGAAATTAAACTACACAGACGTACATACATATTTACCAGAAATTTTATGTTAAATTGCACTTTCAAATATACATATAAAGAAATTAAGTAACATTACTAGTAATTTTTGGTTTTATTACTGTACTGTCATTGTATCAACACATCGTTATCATTGCAAAAATACGTATTTCAATGTACAATTTTACAATGACTGTCATGAATTTTTACTAATAACTTAATCAAAAATAGTTTTTTCCTTTTTTTTTACATATAAATTAATAGTGAAGTTTCATGTTTGGTCCATAAAGTTTTTAAAAATGTATACCGAGTGAAATTTAAACGATTACACTAATTCTTGTATTGTAGGTTTTAGTAAACCACGGTATATGGATGAACCCTTTCACATAAACATATGCATTTGTACACAAAAGTGCATTGTCAGCCCTCGTGTTTATATAAATCAGCCTTAAATATCAAAATTTTACTATGCTATGCATGCAATAATTTTTTTAACAATCCATCTGCGTCATTTAATATGCAGTGCAAATATTTCCTATTATATCTAATGCAAATTTTGTTTCTTTGTTTAAGAATCTCGAACACAATTATTAATTGGTTATAAATCTCTTCAATTGTGAATTGTCTATGCAAATATTAATATGCAGATTAAACTTCAAACTTAAAATGGTTTGTGATTTAGTTGTAGTCCTAACTAAATTCTTGAATAATATTTTCAAGTAGTCACAACTGCCACTTCATTAATGAAGTTTGTGTATCATTTATTTCATAGAAACCTATTCCAAATATTTTATGTGCATAATCTTGTTTTTCATTTGGTTGTCTGTATGACTTGGTTTTGAAAACTAGATCGTCGCATACAATGACGTACTATATTATGCTTACTTGTAGAATATAATTCAGCAGATATACACGTAGAGTGGAATAAAACTTGGTTATTGGTGTACAGTATGTCAAAATATTTCCAATTAATCTAAAATATCCTATTACATAAGTTGTTCATGTATTCTATCGATGAAATTCTACCACTGAAGTTACGAGATTAAATGTGTATCGTATACTTGTGTTCTTGTGGTTATAATGCTGAGCTGATAGTCTGAAGGTCATGGGTTGGAATCCTCTAAGACTAGAAACATTTTCAGTCGTTTAAAATGAATGTTGAAAATTTACACATTGTCGAAATATAAAAATTCATTGGCTAAACTAATTTATGCGCTCGAAACTAATTGTTAAACTGATATTTAGAAAATAAAACTTATTCATTGGTAACATTCTTGCCACAACCGCGAAAGCAAAATAATTCTAATTTTATTTTACCCTTACAGTAAGGGTTATTTTACACAACAGAGTGTAAAAATATATCTACTGTGGTTTTGTTATTTTACTTGTATTTACTGTACGTTTACCACGATACACTGTAAAAAAAAAACACATGGGTATGGCTAGTTTAAAATTACCAGTACTTGAATGAAGGCTGTGATGCAGCACACTAATTTATTTTACAATGTATGGTTTATTGCTTTTTTTAATGTATTAAGTACATTGGGGTGGCATAGTTACAAAAAAAATACTATCACCAGCCGCCAATACGAAGACAAGAATGTAAACATAGGATCGTTAGCATTTAATGAAAACAAAATTATTCAAATATTAAAGCCAAATTATTAATCCATCCACTCCCCCCTTTACAGTTGCCAGATTATGTGTTATTGTCTTGTGGCTACTACCACAACACAATAGGTGCAACTCGACGATTAAAGCTGAACACCCTGTCGCATGTAATACTATTATAACGTCAGCAAAGCAAATGGTCGCACCTCGCAGTGTCGCACATCAACATGCAGTTTATAGGCTTGGTAAACTGAATATGAATATAATGCTTTCCTGAGCAACTTTTTTAACACATACATTCCAGCTTCAATGATTTGTTCATTATCCGAAATACTAATATCAATTTACAAAACATCATGGTAGGGCTGTACATGTAATAAAATGTATGGCAATATTTACTTGTTCGACACGCGGGGAAATAATCAAAATTGTGTAGAAATTTCCACGATGTCGAAATCGACATGATGTCGAAATCGACATGGTGTCGAAATCGACATGGTGTCGAAATCGACATGGTGTCGAAGTCGACATGGTGTCGAAGTCGACATGGTGTCGAAGTCGACATGGTGTCGAAGTCGACATGGTGTCGAAGTCGACGTGTCGTACTTTTATCGACATCTGGTTCATGTCGAATGTCGATATCAAATTTTGGATGTCGCACAGCCCTACTGTAGGCGAGCGCAACACACGAGAGTCGAACAGGGACACACGCGCAGGGACCAGCGGCGGCGCGCATGAAAAATTGGTGGCAGGGTGTGATGAACGCGCATCGCGGCAGTTATAGCTACATCTAGAGTGCCCAGAGAAAGTTAAGTAAGTGGTACACGACAACCAGTTTCGCATCAGCCTGACATCGAATGCGGACAGGTCTCGTAGAGTAGAAATGAGTGCCTACAAGCTTATAGACCCAGGTTAGGCAGGAGTAAGACAATCGGAACCAGATGTGTACAGTTTTGTTTTGTATTTTCAGTGTTTTCAGCCAGGGTGTACAGTAATGTAATCTAGGATGGACAGAGCAGAGTATAGTTGTAAGATTGTATTTTTTCTCTATAGTTAAGTTGTGAGGGCAGCTGCACATGTAGGAAGTCAGCTAGACATAGCAGGGGAAGATAACACTGAAGGCGAGCACGTGTCTGTAGGAACTGACCATCGTTTGTCAGCAGTGTAAAGGGTCTTTTGTACAGGACAGCTAGCAGAGCGCTCACCAGGGGGTAGGGGAGACGGTTCGGCTCCGTCCCTGACAGCAGGAGTAGGGGGTGGAGTTAGTTATTGCTGTATTGGGTAGTGCCACAGTGTTAGGAAGCCCGCCCGGCCATTAGCGGACAACACGAGCCCTTTAGTCACAAGTTTAAGAGGTTTGTTGCAGATGTTGGCTCTCCAGCCAGTTTCAACCCCCACCTACTAAAATGGCGTCAGACAGCCTCGAACTGACCTAATATTGTAAATAGTCCTGACCACGGCCGTAGAAGAACAGATCTGGACACTCGCCTGGATATTTGACCCCTTTTTTGTTTGGCTGTAGTTCACCAAGTTACCGAGAATATTGTGTTTTATTGGCGCTGATGTTACGGCGGTCGGACTAAACTCCGCCCACTTCCTATCCGCTAAAATAAACAATTTATCAAAACGTATTTTTTATCAATTTACAAAATACTTTCTTCGCTCACAAATTTAAGAAAAGGCTCCAGCAATCTTTATTTACTTTATAAATTTAACAATGGAAAAAAGTGGACGAAGTTTGAGCCTGACTGCCCGGAAAACAGCCCCAAAAAGTACGACATTCTCGGTAACTTGACGAACTACAGCCAAACAACAAGGGGGTCAAGCAAAATACATTGTTAGATAGGCGAGTGTCCAGACCTGTTCTTCTACGACCGTGGTCCTGACCATCCATGGCAAAGTGAAAAGAAAAAATAGTACAAGCAGTCAAATATGGCTAAGAAGAGAGACACAGAATTAGTATTACGAAAATAAGGATATACATTTTGTAATTTCATTAATTTGTTAGTATTCTCTGTTGTAAAATAATTTTCACAGTAAGTGAACCCTCGATAACTCGGACTAAAAAGGGGAATAAGCTGTCCGAGTTACGATTTGTCCGTGTTATCGAGGGGTGTCCGGGGAGGTGGGGTAATCAGTCACTAATCACAAGAAACGCGAAGAAATTTGTATGCTATTATTTCTACAAGCAAAAGAGACAGCAATAAATACTGTTTTGTACGTAATTATCGTATCAAGTTACGGGAGGGCCGCCATTCAGTGGGAAAATTAACGCTAACGTGGAGGACTATAAAAGAATGTCAAACAATGTAGGCAGTCAGATCTTTATTTTTTTATGCTGCTACTTCTGGCTGATCCTTTTTTTTATCTCTGTGCTAGAAGCTGGCACCAGGCACCCTTCTATCACATAAAAGTTTTCGTCTGGCTGGCGAAAGCCAATGTGCGTGCGTGTGATAGAGATAAGAAATGATCGTTTGGAGATAAGCTAGGAAGGTTGCGAGCGGAAGTAGTCAAGGTCAACCGGTACAGTCTCGTGCAATAACAATTAACACTCCTTCTGGGTCACTGTACATTATGTGAACACATTTTAACACTACTAATTTTAAAATTTAATCTTATGTATTGTTGCGAGCCGCGACTGTCTGGCTGGGCGGTGTAGTACGATACTGTGGTGGTGGAGCTAGGACACCCCCTTCCCACTCACTCCTCGGCGCCGTGGCTGTCGGGCAGAGCGGAGAAATACGATACAGTGGCGGCAGCACTAAAAGGCCTCCTCGGGTGCCGCATGGATTGTTTTACTCCATGATAACCACCTGCGCCCAGTATCGGGTAACCGAGAGAAAATATCGTGATCTGGAATGATCCTTGACATTGAAGCGACATCCTTCCAGGAGGTTGGAGAACAGAGACCCGCCGAGATAATTCGAGAAGAAGGAGGGTGAGGTATATAAGGGGGAGCTGCAGCAGGAGAGACAGAGTTTTTGCTGGCAGGTGCCTAGTGTGATCTGAAGAGATAGTGACGAGTATTGGATTGCGACGACTGTTCAAGGGCGTCCAGCGAGTGGGACCACAGCAAGTAGGAGGAAGAAGGTGATTCTAGGCCAGAAAG
>PNEQ01078782.1:0-18818 GCA_003012365.1 Medauroidea extradentata
CTGACGTGAGCCTACGTGCGAGCCTGAACCGACAAGAAATGTTTGAATTTCGCTCTTTTAGTGTATAATTTTTAATGTATAACTTAAGTAATTTATTCATTTGTTTGTATATTGTAAATATGACTTGTCCGATATCTTTGTGCAAAAATGTACACAAAAAAGATCTAAGGATGCAATAAACTAAATCTAAATCTAAAATTTATGGAGTCGTACACAATGACGTCGCCAAAGCTAAAGTCAAGCAGCTTTGACTTTACGTTTCCGATAAACTGAAACCTAAAGTCAAAGTCAAGATGGCCGTTCGCAAACAATCAGCTGAATATGTACGCTAGAACAAAAAAAGTTAGTTTCTGAGTACAGTTTTGTTCTCCAGAATTGGGATTTCATGAAAAAGTAACAGATTTTTCTTAAACGTACTCGGAAAAACGTGGTAAGTAGCATTGCATAAATATTCGTAAATTAACTTTTAAGTTGCGTCAATAGATGGCGTTGCTTTTGTTCTGATAAAATAATATAATAAATTTAAAAAATATGGTTTATTATTTAAATATCAACGTGATATGCTTTTACGGTAAATATATAACGATTTATATCACAATATTTCCGTTTCAAACACAGATTTCCAATCGTTTTTCAACTGTCGTTTATTTAACTTTACATTTGTATTGTGTATTGACGAAATAGGTAAAGTAACGGAAACGTAAAGTCAAATGTTAAAGTATTCTATGTGTATAGGGTTTTAGGCAGTCCATAACGTTAGAGATGGCCAGCGGGGCAGGTAAGGTATCACGTTGTAGCTCTGTATAAATTAAATAATTTAATAGCGTGTGTAGTGGGTACTAGTGGTTGCTCTAATAAATTATCAGCTGTTGTGTAAGGAGAACGCAAGCCATCATTGATTTGCAGTGTATTTGTGTTGCTTAGAAATAACGTTAACAACAATGGAGTAAAATGCCGCAACACTATGCATACTGGTATTTTAATACATAATTACGAATTCATTTTAATTTATTTGAACTTACCTCTCGCATGGTGGCATTACAAGAATACGTGGTGTTGACGAGCCGTGCCATGTGGGTGATTCCCCATAGACACAGAACTATATAGAGCGCTGCACTCTGCTGTTTGGGATACAGGTAGAATTCAATGACCAAATAGACGCTGCACGTCACAGTAAGATATGAAGCCAGGACACAGACCGCAATCTGCAGGCCATAAGCCGAGTTCACCATGTCAAGCTCTTCGCACATCTTCACGTGCAGGTCGATCATGCGTCTGGCGTTGTAGAAGATGACGTCACTTCCGTCGCCACTCCTCCGTCTCAGCGGCCGTCTGGAGTTCTGCTTGCAACTCTCAAGGTCACAGTTGATGGCGCGAAGGAACACTCGCAGGACATTCACTACACTTACAAACAGGATGTTCTGCAGGAGCGTGACAGTTTCAGAAATGAGAAGTGGCAGCTGTAGGAAACGAATGCACTCTAATGTACCGTAGTTTACCGTTTTGTAAAGGTAAATTATACTTAACATTGTGGTGCCGACACATATTCTGACGTGGATGACATTTCTTATTGTTTTAAGTAACTTTCCATCTGTATTAACTTGTTCACCCAACAGCCAAAGGTTTTTCAGAACCACGTACATATTTTTGCCATTTACAAATCATTAAGGACACTGAAAATGATGCAACAATACCACTTAAAGTTAATACAACGAATGTACCACCCACATCTGTAGTTTTGACTATATACTGGTACGACATGAAGGCCATTACTGGCACTCCTACTGACACAAAAGTCGTATACATGTTTGCAACAACTAATTTCTTGTTTACATTCTCTTCTGAAGTGTAAAAATTATATGGTATGCCACCAAAAAACTTCAGAAAGACAAAAATTGAATTCAAAGCCACTCAAGCAATCATCTTCTGTGTTTTGTTCTACTTGTGTCTTGTGTACTTTGAAAAACCGTTACATACTAGCACTTTCGTGTGACTGTTCATTTGCGAGACCCTGTTCTCTTTCATCGATTGCAGTCAAGCTGATAGCATCATTCCATTAGAGGCGTTATCCGATCTACCTCATTAATTTACAGAGTCATCAAAAGAACTTTCTGCACTGAAATTTGATGCTAATATGAACACTACGAAACACTACGAAAGCTTCTGTTCGACAGTATTGAACTATTAAACAGATAGTAAAATGTGTTGTGCTTATTATTTTCAAACGTGTCCTGAGTGAAATTTACCAAGTTTCGAATACAATAAAATAATGTAGATTTTCATGGAAACACTCAATATTTTAAATGACAACAACTCTTTGGTTATTTCTCAACACCTCAAACTGGCTTGTATACTGCTTGATATCAACAGCAACAGTCTTAGATATTATTGTTTCCTCCTTTTTGTAATCTGTGTAATGGGGTTAGTACAATTTAATTTTAACTTAACAATAAAATATATGAGTGATGACTGAAATTGAATTCAGTATGGAAGTAACATCGTAGGGAGTAGGAAACATGTCTCGAATCTGCACTGTGCTATATTTGGCTCAACCCAAGAATGAAGAGTTAAAAATTTATTATAACATTTTACTACAAAAAAATTTGTTGTTCTTATAAGTCATCTCCACAGGTAGAAGTAGTCTAGTATGGTTATTTTATTGTTACCGATGTCGTATATAGCAACTGGCTACACAATTTATTTACAAATCAATTTACTTCGACGGTTCATAATATCATTATTATTACAACCCGAATCTTTAGTTTTTAGTAGACACTCTTCAAGATGAATGTACTGAAGCAGTTGGTAAATCACATCTGACTTCTACTCCAGCACATGCGTACATATGAGATCCACACTATTCAATGACATTCACAGCTATTTTTTGCAACTAATAAGCTAATAAGCAATGAATATTACAAATTGCGGCAAATTTAGCACGCTGTTATCCTATTTACATACACGTATAATTGTCAAGTAACCCGGTTTTGTAAAATAAATTTTGCTAGAAGTTAATTTTTAACTTGCAATATAACTTGCTTCTTTCGAAAAACCAAACTTAGTTTCAAAATATGCAATGTTGCATAAATCATCGGTACAAACTTACAGATCGTTTTTTAGCAATCACTATGTTACTGGCATTGCATGCCTACCTAGTTACGAACGAATACCACGCGACAGGAGTTGACAGACGACATTTCATATCAGAAATATATGAAATTGTTGCCAGTGATGTCCTCCAACTTTATTCAGCAGTAACATGTAAGCACAAAGTCAGGGGCTGATATGGCTTGATTCTCAGCATCGATGTAACATATTATCTCAAATGACGGTGTTCAAACGTGTATAATAAACATAGTCCATTTATTCTATGAGCTAGCGTTTTTCAGAAATACAGTAAAATGTTTTATTTTCCTGAAAAAATTTGCAATTTGCAATGAAATGGCTGTAGCATCAAACAAACTGTAAGTAGTTTGTCATGCACAGCAGAGCATAAAAAACCTTTTTAGCAAAATCAGCAAGTGCATGTGTTTGTGGAAAAGGCTCTCACCCTCACTAATTCCATGAATGTCACCAGTTATTGCAGCTGTAAAACAATTCATTTTAAACAGCATTGAAAATGTGGTTTTTATGCACTGCAATACACGGTTCAACCTTTCAGTTTTATTACTAAAAAAATCTAAAACGTAACATACAGAACCCACAATAAATTCTACTGAATAAGCTGTATTGGTACAGAATATTACAAAACAATTTGAGATGTTTGATGAATTCGTGAACGGGCGTCATTAAGAGCCCGTGTTAGTAATGATGCTGCATTTTTTCTTAATTTCTTCTTGACTCTGAGTTCAGCAAGATTTATTTGATAATGTTTTAATAGAAACTTAGCTAGTTACATTACCTTTCGTTACTCACATTGTATTCGAAGTAATAAAGCGTGGTTATGAAATAATTAATGTAATTCAAAATTTAAGGTAATATTTATCTCTCACAATGTAATTTAGACTAAATCACTCCTAGTACCAATTAAATCCACTAATACGCACCTAATCGTAAAATGTAATGTTTCTATTAAAAGACATTGCCGATAATTCATTGAATTCTCGATTAATTAAAATAAAATCGATAACTTCAGCAAAACAGGTGACACAGCTTCTTAAGGAGAAAGAGGATCATGTCCTTGGTTTTCAAACATCTGAATTATTAATTTTTACGCGGGATATTTGTTTATCCTTAGGTGGCCGTTTGAAGGAACTTATTTTGCACGTTCGAGGCCTGGAAGTGCGTAAGCAGTAAGGACGAGAAGCATGCTCGTCTCACCCTAGCTACAAGGCACAAATCACACAACTTGTGTGCAGCCTTCTCGTCGAAAACGCACCTGTATTAGGCTTTCAGTGACGGCCCTGTTATCTTACGACCTATTACCAATGGCGGCCGCTGCCTCCAGTCAGCTCAGTGGAACATTAAGTGCCTCAAAAAGTTTAAATACCCATGCCCAAAGCCAAAAGCGGGGGCCCGGGGTCCTCTCCCGGGAAAAATTTAATTTTAAGGTGTAAAATGATGTTATTTAAGGAGTTTCCTAATTAAAAATATTAATATATTTCTTTTAATAGTTGTGATATTTTATAGTTAAAAAATGCCGCGAAAATAAAAATTTCATTAAAAATTACAATGTAGGCTATATATTACAAAGCTATAATTAAATTGCATTCATTACTATTCGACAGATATGTATTGGCAGAAAACTGCCCTTGAACGATAAAGTCTGAAAACTATTATTGTTAAATCTCTTACATTTACACTTACACACTACACAGTTTTCATAGCAGCTATGGTATTTAAACGTGATGGAAGGCACCAATGATGTGGGTATGGAGCAATGACAGAATATAAGCATGGGGTATGAGAAATATCCTCGAGAGAAACCACGGACCCCGCGCAACATCGTCTATCACTCCTGTAAGATTTCCACATGCGAAAATCAGGGGTGACCCCACCGGGATTCGAGAAGGATCGCCGTGATGGAAAGCAAGCAACCTACCAATCAATTTCCTTGGACGAATAAAATAACTTCCTTTCTCTGAATGCTTGACATAAACGTAAAAGTGTTTAACACCAGCGTTGATACACAGTACAGTGTACACTCACCGTTTCCTAAGCTAAATGCGTAATTATAAACTGTCAGGGAAAATTTTAGTTTTAAAAATAACAAATAATGATTTTTAAGTATATTTCGCGGTAAAATAATTTTCTGTTGAATTAACATTTTTTTAAATATTTTTGACACGAATTTATAAAATAAAATTCCTTAAATGCAATGATATGAAAACAATTGTGAAAATTTCTATATGTATTCGTTGGCGACGTATTTAGCTGAATCTACTTCATGTTTAATTTCTTCCCGATAGACCTCCAACATACAATCCAGAAATTCATTTTGAATGGTTTTTGAAGTACCCTTAAAAACACTACTACTTTTTGCGTGATTTGATGGCAGAGTCTACGCTACCAATTAAATAAATTAGACCTCTAAATATTTCCGGGTTATTTGATGTCCCCGATTAGTCATGACCCCTATTAAGTGCCAGTTCAAAAGCACCGCAAAATCGAATACAATAGATAATCTTTGGTAAAACGTAACGATTTTTTTTCTACCAGCTCGTTATGTTTTTGTATCGATAAAAAATAGGCGGTATCAAGCTGAGTTGTTGTATGCTATAGTGACCGTGCCAGTATCTGCCAGATTAAGTACATTTGCGATTTGTGGGCTCTCCGCGGAACAATACACACGGGAAACAAAATAGTGCATTTCTTACCGGACACCCACAAATCCATGAAATTTAATCGTAAATATTCTTATTGAAGTATCGTTTGAATTCGCTTTTCTTATTTTTGTAGCTTGTCGTAAAATTAAGTTCAGAAACTGATTGACCTAACTTCTTGATTTCAAGTTTTTCTGCAAATGATTTCCGCGCGAACGGCGAATCCAACAGCGCACCCACTGAATTCATTACACAAGAAAAAAAAACTTTTCACATGCCTAATTCACGCGAAACCTCGAAAATACACGCAGTAAACATAGCGGAAGTTGCCCGAAAACTGGTTAGTGTCAAGCCGCCTAAAAACTTTCCACCCTGCTCGGTTCGGTTATTTTCGAAGGGTTTCGGCAGTTGCGGTTGATATCTTCGTTGCATGTATTTCAACCTTTGGGGAGGGGGGGGGAGGGGTAAATGTGACCCTTGTTGTTTTTACCTACTATGACGTCGCTTTCCCGTGCAATGCCTGGCACTGCACGGTGCATCAACCCCTGTGCGGCTAGTCCCTAAAGCTTTAGCGCGGGTTAATAAAACTTTCTCCTGGCAAAAAACAGTGTTGCCACACAGACGAAAACTGAAACATATTTTTTGGAGAGAATTGGTTCAGCGCAATTGCACCGTTGCATTACGCAGTCGGCCGCCACTGCCTATTATTAATGATAAATGTGTATTGTACACACGTACACTTTTTAAAAAATTCTGCCTCAAGATTTACATGCTTAAAAAAAGACCACAAGAACTCACATTTTCACCATTTTCCTTACCAGCACACAGACATCCTGAGGACGTCCGTAGGATGTGGGAACTGTCGTCCCTAGGACGTCCTAGGGAAGTTCATTTCAAGTCCTTTTTATGTAGGAAAAGTTCATGGAAAAGTACTACCTACGGACATCCCTAGGATGTCTGGCATACACATCCCTGGGACATCCCTAGGAGCTGCCTGGGATCTGTAATAAACACATCCCCAAAACATCCTCAGGAGCTCTCTGGGATCTGCATTAAATGCATCCCCAGGACATCCCTAGGAGCTCCCTGGGACCTGTATTAAACACATCCCTGGGACATCCCTAGGAACTCCCTGGGACCTGTATTAAATGTATCCCTGGGACATCCCTAGGAGCTCCTTCCAGCAGCAAAAGTAAAAGTTTAGTATTCAACACAAAAGAAAACAAATGTATTTGTTTTGGTTATATGTAAACTTAGTATTTAACATACAGTCAAATACACATAATTGTCAATGTAGCCTCTTAATATCTTTTGAATAAACAATTCGTCTGTAGTAATATTTTTTTAATGCTTCAACTTCCAAAAGTCTACTAGTAATAATAAAATATGTGTGACGAAATTAATAAATTTACCAATTTCTTAAGGCATATATAAATGTTATGAATTATCTACTAAATTAATTGCAACAAACTTCATGTATATTTAATTAATATCGTGAGCTATCTAGTGGTCATATTAGGAACTTGCCTAGAAATCTACTACGTCCGTGGGAGCTCCTGCTCGGATATCCCAGGGAGCACCTGCTCGGACATCCCAGGGAGCTCCTGCTCGGACATCCCAGGGAGTTCCTCAGAGGAGCTCCCTGTAAGGACATCCCTGGGAGCTCCCAGATGAGGAATTTAGGATGACCCAAATTCATCTTCCAAGGAGCTTCTTGGGATGTGATGTACTTTTCGAGGAGGTACTTGGGACGTCTTAGGGACATGGTTTTTCGGAGCTCTCGGACATCCGAAATATCCATCCTTAGGAGATCCCGAGGATCGCATGTACCCGGATATCCTCAAAGGATGTCCCTAGGAAATCCTGGGGACTTGCTGTGCTGGTAGGGTTCTGCCGCTAGAAAATATTATTTAATGAAGTGGTGAACCAAAAATGGGTACAGACACGTGTAACGTTTCTTAAATGGTATTCCTAAGCAAACATCACTCACGCACGCTGAGCAGTCTCTGAATAATCTAGTAATGGCTGAAGCTTTGCACACCGCCCGGCAGCCTTGGTAGACGAACACTTAAATGGTAGTTGTATTAAAGATCAAATTGGCACACACGAGGCATAACAAACCATTTAAAAATTAAATATGAATAGTTTACAAAAACATTTAACCTCATTCTATTTACTCTTATTTGTGTTTACACAAACTGCTTCATTCGTTGATAAAGAAGAGTTTCCTTGAATCAGCATATTTTGTAAAAGTAGCAGAACTTCCAATTGGCTACAGTACAGCAGTAGTTGGAAAATGATGCCATAGAGGTAAAAATTGAATCGCTTGCGATATTTGGACATGATATAGTTGCTTCTTTGGTGAACAAAATTAAATCTCTTGACCCCTCACGACGCTGATTTGTCTCCTCGCTTCCTCGGCCGGTGTGTCCTGGCCAGACAGCATAGTAGGTGTCTCTCTGATGTAACTGCGAGGACTTGAGAACATGGAGTGCTGCGTGAGGGTGCTGTAGGAGATTGAGTTGGGCTCCACACATCACCTACATGTTCCGCCGACAGTGGTGGTGAGGGCGTGGTGGTGTCTCCTGTTATGGGCGAAGGGTGGTGATGACGGCTTTGCTCCTCGTTTTGTCGTACGTGAGGTGCGGCCCTTTGTTCTGCCTCGTCCGGGGTGGTCGATGATTTGTGGACATATTCATCTAATGCCCTGTTGGCTTCTGGATGCCGGCTGTCTTCACAGTGATGTTCCAACTCAACCCCTATGGTGTGGTGTGCTGTCATCTACTTCCATAGGCTCTTTGCCTTGCTCGTTGCTCACTACTGGGTTCCGTGCCCTCGGTTTTTGTGCGCCAGGCGTCTCTGCGCGCGCAGTTGCTGGTATGAGCCTGCCCTCACTGTTGGTGCATGTGGTACAGTGCCCAAACCTTCTCTTACGAGCCTGAGCTCATCTCTGTGCGCTTTATGTGTGCGTCTAGTGCCCATACAGATGATACACATTAATTCCCAGCTTGGTAGATACACAGTGTAGGCATCTCCATTTGGCTGCTAGGCCAGCACAGAATTTCTTATTGGCTGCAGACTGTGGATATTCTTAGACATATACTTCGTCGCCGGGTGCAGTTACCTTGTGTTACATTTCGGAACGTTGACTATGTTACAAGACTATTTATATCAAGGTTTGTCATATTATTTGTGTTAATATACCATGGAGGTAGAAAAAAGGTATGAGGAAAAATGGGTTGTTGTTAGACAGAAGGGAATGGTAATAAAATGCGGAGTTTGGGTTGAAAATGTGTGTTTTTCTTTAAAATCGTCGAACAAGACAAGTTACAGGCCATCCAGAGATGCGACTGGTTAAAATCAGGTAGATTTTCAGGCGCGATGTAACATTAGTGGCGACTGTGACAGGACTACCTTGGATCGTGAAGTTAATTGCGTCGCAAACAAGAACAAATATGGAGAAGCAGAATACGAAAAAATCCAAGAGTATTATGACTGGTTAGATGAAGTTTGTCAGAAATTAGAGGGTCTGCTGTCTAAAAATTGTGTTGTTGAGACTGCGAGCAATCGTTCAGTGAAAAATAAACTTAAAGCTTCCAAAAATAGAATTGAGACAGTTCAATGATGCCGTTAGAAATTGGTTAGGGTCTTGGTGTCAATTTAGTCGTATTCACAATGATGCTGAAATAGAAAGAAAAGACAAGTTCTAGTATCTTATTCGAGCAACTGTAGAAAGCAGTAGGGCCAGAGATGTTGTAAATAGCTTTCCACCCACTACTGAAAGCTATGAAAAGGCAATCCAGTGTCTTCAAAGCAGGTTTGGAAAGAAATAATTACTTGTAGAGTTCTTTGTATGGGAATTACTAGGTCTAGATATTCAAAATGTCACTTCTTCTGAAAAAGCTAAGCCCTTTGCAACTATATGACAGTCTGGAATCCCATCTCAGGTCACTTGAGTCTCTTGGTATGATGGGTGACAAGTATGCTGCATTTTTATTCCCATTAGTTAAATCCTCCCTCCCAGAATACATACTCAGGGTATGGTTGAGAAATTCTGTACAGCTAACCCAGGCAGAAACACCAGAGAATGAGTACAACGAAAAATTGTCATATTTGTTGTTGTTTCTTTAGAACGAAGTGGAGGGGGAGCAAAGAATATTTCTAGCACATAGTGGATTCCAGACTCCTAGTCCAAGGACTACAAGATCAAAATTGAAGTCAAGAGAAACGAAAAACATACCAACTACCTTGACTCTAGGTGTGTGTTCTGCAGAAACTCACACCACAGCAAAGACTACTTCAAGGCACAGAAAATGACATTAATGGAACAAATTAATATCTTGCCGAAGAGTGGGTGCTGTTACTAATGTTTGAAGCAGGGGCACATTTCAAAAACATGCAAGAAAAATGTGAAATATGACTTGTGTAATAAAAGTCACTACAGTTTGATGTGTCCAGAAGCATATCAGATGCTAGCTAAAGAAACAACTGGGATTGAAGAAGTTAAGGAAGACTCGCCTTGTGCATCTCTTACTACTCAATGTTACAACCAGGAAGTTTTTTTGCTGACTAATGGTAAAAATAAATGGAGAAAAACAAGATCGTGTCATTAGAGTTTTAATTGATTGTGGATCCCAGCGGTCATACATACTTCAAAAATGGCTTCTGCTAATGGACTTACATGTTACCATTCTGAAACACTAATCCATAGTTTATTTGGGTATACAACATCGGAAAAACAGTCCCATTTTAACTATCATGTAAAAGTGAGTAGTTTGGATGGCAGGTACACCTGTGAAATATCAGTACTGGACCAGTCAATGATATGTGGTGAAATTCCGCGACTCAAGAAGGGACCCTGGATGAAGGAATTGAAAACCCACTGTGGACCTGAGAGACCAGAAATTGAAATGCTTCTTGGAGCTGATACTTGTCGATGGCTTCTGACTGGAAGAGTTAAAACATTGAAATGTGGACCAGTAGAAGTTGAGACCCGCCTTGGTTGGGTCATCATCGGGAGCTTTTCTACTAAGGAAAGCCACATTACATGCAATGTACGTGTGGCATCAGTGTTGAGCTTGAACTCTGCAGTTAAAAATTTATGGGATTTAGATATTCTTAGGATAAGAGATCCAGTGGAGAAACAATCCAAGATGGAAACAGAGGCTGCCTCATTGTACCATTTCAAAGAAACCATCTCTGTGAACGAAGAGGTTCGGTTTGAGATTCACCTTCCTAGCAACAACAGATTTGAAGATATTTCTGATAATTTTGTTACTGCAAAGAAAAGACGTGAGTCAACAACAATGAGACTGGTATGCGAAAACAGGTTCAATGCTTATAACAGTGTGTTGGTTGCGAGAAGGTATTATTGAAGATGTACTATCTGAAGAAAGAGAAAACAGACATCATTATCTGCCACACCATGGTGTTATTTAAAAAAATTCAACAACCACAGTTAGGCCTGTGTTCGATGCATCTTGCCAGGGAAGAGGATCACCATCACTGAATGAGTGTTTAGAAAAAGGTTTGCTTGAACAAACTCCCCCAATTTTAACGAGATTCCGGCAAGGAAAAATAGGAGTGATCTCTGATATAAAGAAAGCATTTCTACAAATTTTTGTTACTCCCCCTGACAGAGATTATCTGAGATTTTTATGGTGGCATGATTTTTCGCAGCGAAAACCAAGGATTTACAGACACAAACACATTGTGTTCGGGCTTAATTGTTGCCCATTCCTTTTGGGTGCAGTACTTGACCTCTATCTTGATAATAGTCAAATTGAGTACAGGGAGACAGCAGACAAATTAAAGAGATCCTTTTACATTGGCAATTGTGTGACATCATTTGACAAAGAAGAGGAGTTAAATATGTTTGTCGAAAGTTATACAAAACTCCTCGCTGAAGCAAAGTTTGAACTCAGAGGCTGGGAGTATAGTGTACAGAATGACAGGGAGGAATCATCAAAGGTGACTCAAGTTCTTGGACTACAGTGGGACAAAGATGATTATGCTCTGTCCTGTAATGTACAGCTTACAAAGGATACCAGTGACATCACATGGAGAAAGGGTTTGTCTTATGCACAGAAAATATTTGATCCCATACGGTTTTCCTGTCCTGTAACCTTAGTTCCAAAAGTCATCATCCAAGAGAGTGGGAATCTAAAGCCATTGCCAGAAGATATGCAGAAAAGTTTCAGAAGTTGGTAAACTGAAATTCAACTACTGCAAGAAGTGAAGATTCCTAGATTCTTAACAGCAAGGGGAGCAGAAAACACATGGAGACTACATACATTCTGTGATGCCAGTAGAAGTGCATATGCTGCTGCAGTTTTCTTGAAAAGTGGCACCGAAGGTCATGGAAAAGACAAGAGTTTCACCACTGAAAAATTTCTCCATGCCTAGGTTTGTTCTGTTGGCATGCTCTATAGGCAGTTGTCTAGCAGCTTCTATAAGGGAATATCTGAACATGCAGGTACCAGAGTTTTTTGGACTGATTCTTCTACCGTATTGTATTGGATAAAAAAGGAAGAGGCCTGGGATATGTTCGTCAACAATCGTGTGAGGTAAATCAGGACACTCACAAAACAGGAAGACTGGTATCATGTGCCAGGAGAACAGAATCCGGCAGATCTTCCCTCACGGGGCTGCTCTGCGGAATTCCTTGTAAATTCTCGATGGTGGAAGGAGCCTTGCTGGCTGAAGTTAAGACAAGAAGATTGGCCTAGGTCTGAAATCAAGAATAACAATGTAGAAATTCAGAGTAAGAGAAAAAATTGACTACTTCCTTAATTAGTAAATCAACCTAGGAAGATGTGCGGTGGTACCTACAACGGTTTTCGAAACTGTCACAGATTGTGAGACTCGTTGCATGGATGCTGAGATTCCTCAGAAATGCATATCACCCTGGAAACAGCAGAGGAGGTAATCTTCGCATTGAGGAGATAGAAGAGGCAGAGAGGAGACTTCTCCGTATTGTCCAAAGAGAAGAAATGGAAGAGACTGACAGGAGAAGGATGAGATCACTTTGCACTTTTGAATATTCCGATGGTCTTTTGAGAGTCCAAGGAGAAGATGATGAGTTGTACAGTTATCTAATTATTTTGCATTCGAAATACAAACTTGTAGAGATACTGATTCGAGACTATCATATTGTTAAAAACTTACATGTTGGTGTCCAAATTCTTTTGGGAAAACTTAGTAGAGAAAGGTACTGGATTTTGAGAGGTCGAAATACAGTCCGTAGGGTGATATACAAGTGTGTCCGATGTCGGAGGTTCGAGTCAAGGAAGGTCACTACTGAACCGGCCTCCCTGCCTTAAGAGAAGGTGAATGATGTCTCGACATTTGAAGTCTGCAGAGTTGACATTGCTGGCCCATTGTATTTGAAAGGAGGAGAGAAGGCTTGGATTCTTCTGTTTACCTGTACGGTATACCGGGCTATACACTTGGAGCTGATACAGAGCTTGTCTACAAGCGCATTCCTTCAAAGTTTACGAATATTCATTGCAAGACGGGCAAGACCCAGAGTGATGTACAGTGACAATGGGGCCAATTTCATAGGGGCAAAAAATGGATTTGGATCACTAGATTGGTCAAAAATAGAAGAGGAATCATCTTCCCTAAGGATACAGTGGAAGTTCATTCCACCTACCGTTGCGTGATGGGGTGGATGGTGGGAACGAGTAGTACAATGGTCAAGAAATTGCTGCGGGGACTTTAGGAAGGGCATCCCTGACGTATGAGGAGGTCTCGACAATCTTATGTGGGGTGGAATCCATGATCAATGCTAGAACTTTCACATACTTGTCTGAGGATACCAATGACTTAATGCCATTGACTCCTGCTATGTTCCTCCACGACAATCGGCAGGTTGGTGTATCAGATATTGATCATCTTGAAAGGGCAGCTCTCTGCAGGCGAGTAAAGTTCCTACAACAGTTGCGCGAATATTTGAGGAAAAGATTTCGGGACGAATACTTAGGACTTCTGGTTCAGCAGAAGCCTGAAGCACATAACCAGAAGACAATGAAAATCGGGGACATGGGCTAATCGGTACAGACGACAAGAAAATATTAGAGTGGCCAATAGGCAAAATGTGTGCCCAGGAAAGGATGGATATGTAAGAGTGGTGCGAGTAAAGACATCTGGGCGTGAGATCGCAAGACCCATACAACGTATCTACCCTTTAGAAGTGTCCTCTTCACAACATTTTTCATCAGCTGCTGAAAGGAGAAATGTCGACTAGGTTGGAGGAGATGAACCCGCAAAAGATAGGGAGCTGAATAATCAATGTAGTGTAAAGATGAAGAGTGGACGTTCTGTAAGGATACCCATGAGATACAAGACATAAACATAGTGTGCAGGACAACACCATTTTGTCGATTTGTTTTGATTTTGAATTGTTGCCTCGTGCAAGAAATTCAAGAGGGTAGGAGGATGTTACATTTCGGGTCATAGACTATGTCACAAGAGTATTTATATCAAAGTTTGTCATATTATTTGTGTTAATATACCATGGAGGTAGAAAAAAGGAATGAGGGAAAATAGGTTGTTGTTATACAGAAGGGAATGATAATAAAAATCGGAGTTTGTGTTGAAAAGGTGTGTTTTTCTTTAGAATCGTTGTACAAGACAAGTTACAGGCCATCCAGAGATGCGACTGGTTAAAATCAGGTCGATTTTCAGGCGCGATTTAACACCTTGGTTGACGAGTGGTAGTTGGTGTACATTCATTTGGCAATGTAGCGAATTTAGTCCTTGTGTATCTCGCGAAGCATCTCGTTCTGTGCATGTTCTCGCTCCTTAGTGGATTCCGATTCGACCCTCGGGCATTTATTTCTCTCGTTCGTGCCAGGTTTCTCCCCTATAGTATCTCTGCAGGTGACTTGCCAGTTGCTTCATTCGTTCTCGTGCGTAGATGAATTAGGTCAGCCAGTATATGTTGTGGCCAGCTTGCGTGATCGTTGCCAACACACATCCATAGTTGAATCTTTAGCTCCTGGATTCTTCATACTGTCGGGTTGGCTCTAGTATGATAAAGGCCTTTGTGTGGTGGCCCTCTTTCCACTTTTCACAAAGATTTCTCCAACTTTGTCAGTGAATTGGGTACCTACTGTTGTCGGTCAGGAGCACCCTTGGGAAACTCCACCTCGAAAAGACTCTATATCCAGGTGTCATGCTATCACATGCATGCATACACAGCTGACTATGTAGGCCTCAATCAATCATGAAAACAGGTATGTTATGTCAATAATGAATTGTTTTCCTTGAGCACTCTTGAAGCAGGGTCCCATAAAGCTAAGCACTACTGTGCCGAATAGCTCGGTTGGTAGTCTGGGTTGTTGTTGTTGTTGTTGGCCGTCAGGTACATGTTACATTTTCGCACGAACAGTCATGTGTTCCACACTAGGCCATGCCAATGGTACTGGCATGCGATGCTGCGTCGTGTTTGATCTGTGTTAGAGTGTCTGCCAGATGGTTGTTGTGCATGTACTGTATTATGAGTGTCCTGACTGCTTCCGGTAGTAAAACCCTCCACTTCTGCTTACATCCTCCAGACATGATTTCTAGGGCATTATCGACACCTCGGAAATTAGGTATAGCCCAATGGGAACACTCCTGCAAACGTTTCTGTATGAAATTGTCAGTGTCCTGTATCGCAGACACTTGTGAACGCAACTGTTGAAAAATTCAGTTGTGGATCTGGCATGTTTGGTATGCTTAGTTGGTTGAGCCATGGGAATAGTGATTTGTCGCTGATGGTCACTGTGTTTTCTGGAGGCTGCATGATCTCCCATTCATCCAGGTCGTGCATGCAAACGTCCGTTTCCATTGAATTTATCGATGTGTCTGCTATCTCATTCTCCATGTCTGGTATGTGTTCGACGAGAAAATCAGAGCACAGAATTAGCATCGACCACCTGGTGAGTTTGCTCTTGTTCTCCCGCATTTAGTGAAACCACACAAGACTACGTAGTCATTCCTTGTCATTTCAACCAGGCCCTCACAGTGAATTTCTGTAATATTTGTTATTTTTTTACTGAATTTTACTTGTAGTAGTAAGCATTGATTCCCAAAATTTCAGAGAGATACGGTATGTTGAATATTAGCTGAAATATTTATTTATTTATTGAACAGTGAGCAAACGAATTGGTTCAAAAAGCAATTTTCAAACCTTAATTTCGTATAAACATATCAATACACAGTCTTGATAATATCAATTCTTATAGTCTTTTTACTTGGGAATCCAAATTTCCCCTGCAAATAATGCTTGGCCCAACCACTTTTGTGTAGTAATTAGGTAAATTAGGCAGAACAAATGGAGTATGTTTAAGATAATTAAAATCCATAATTTTTTGCACATACTAATAAGTTTTATTTACCTGATTTGTATTTTTTCTTAAAGATAGACATTAACTAATAAATAAAAATATGAAAATATAATACCAATATTAAAATACACTTTTGTTTTTCCTTCAAATTCCTTATTTTCCTTAAAACTGCTAAAATTGTCTCCTTGTTGGTAAAAACTTAAAAAAAAAATCGCTTATCAATTTTTTTTTACGTGATCCCTACTTTGTTGTATAAAGTACACTGGAAGGGCATCTTGTTATTGAAAATATAAAATAGTTGCAGAATGTTTTCTAAGTGTATGTTTTAGGATATTAAGCAGTGACTAATTACCTTATAATTTTCCTTGTTACCTGCTGTGATTACTCGCTGTACATCCATCATCTTGTTATCTTACCAAGGAAAGGCAGATTACCGAAAGTGTGTGTGATGCTGCGTTAAGTATTCCGGTTTGTGTATCAGAGTACCAATATTCCAGTAAAATTGCTGAGCAGAATATTTTTTCGTGAGGCTTTGTATCTCGTTGACAGCTAAGGTCATTAGAGACTGAAACACACAGTAGGATGATTGAAGGAAATTGGTTTAGGAATCGGCCATGGTCTTCATTAGGAAGGCACCCGGCATTTACCCTGATTGATTTCGGGAAACCGTGGAAAACCAAAATGATGGTGTTGGAACCATAAATTGGACTTGCATCCTCCTGAATGTGAATCCAATGTACGAATTACTGCACCACTTTTCTTGGTAAGAATATAATAGGATATAATTCATTATCAGTTGCACTCACTTTCCAGACTGGAGGAGAGGATACAGTCCTGACAGCAGATGAAGCCACAATATGCAAAGCAAGTAATCTGCTGATAAGTTCAACCTCTCTTAATGCTGAGTTTGCTTCCTGCCACAGATTGAATTGCTCTCAACTAGATACTTCACTTAAAGGTTTTTAACCTTTGGATATTTTCTACTTATCTTCTTCTTCAACAACTTCATTTTGACGACTTGAACCCTGTAGTCAGACTCATGACTCGTCCATTCTCTAATTAACATGTCCAGAAAGGATAGCAGACCACCCCCACATCAAGTCAGTTTGATGCTACAGTTACAATTAAACTGTACAGGTGCAGTGTTCCAGAGTAGCAGTATACTAGTGCAATGGTAGATTCATCTAGGCAGCAACTTTAGATATTTGCAGTAGAGGGAATTATTTGCGCAAGATTATGCTTATCACAAAACAGCGTATGTAAAACATAGTGGTTTCCATGTTATAAATAACCTGCCACAATTACAAAAAAATAATTTTGCTTTAGAGGTGTGGAATACAAGATGCCAACTATTCTGTTCCAATATCCGATGCGATGAACATCTATTTTCATCATTTTCAAGTATTTTGTGTGAATTTTCTGCAAAAAAGATGTTTTGATCCATTTAGAATACATAAGAAGTCTGTAAAGTGTAGCTTACAAAAAGCAGGTATTTGTACAGTTCAAAAACTGAAGTTGAAAACAGGCAAAGACGTGAAGCCTGGACAGAAGTTGTGTACCAGATGTATTACTCTTGTAAATAGTTCAGAAGTTATCTCTAGCAGTGATGAGGACTTCAACCCAAGTGACACAAAAACATTCGAGAAGCTTAATGAAACCATAATAACACTTGGTTGTTCACCACTCAAACCAACCCAGATACATCAGTTAAATAAATCGTCCTTCTTATGGCAGAATAAAGTTAAGAAAGCAGATGAGGCCATGAAGCACAAAGTTCACCAAGCATTTGAAATTCCAATATAAGAACTGACCATAGACGTAAAATCATTAACTATGTACTTGTGCTAAGAGTTCAGATTTTGACATTATGCTAAAGGTAAAATGTGCACTATCAACAAAGCAGAAGAAACTCTCAGCATTAACTATTGCTTCTGCAAGTTGGTCCATTTCATAAACTGCTAAAGCCTGCCTCACATGATGCCCAATTCCGTAGCAGTTTCTGTGCCTAAATTCTCTCAGCAGTTCAGTTCAGCTTCTGTGTGAGCCACATTCCAGCACCCTCTCAAAGTGTCTGTCTTTAAACGTAGCAGAATCTGTAACTGAAAGCTTCCCACCACATATACATAATTATACAAAAATTAGTTCTCCTGCAGAACGTGTCAGTGCTAAATATTACTCCTTAGTATTGTGTTAATACTCTTAAATACACACTATGTCTCAAAATATCACAACAAAACCGTAAAATAAACTTTAAAAAAATGTGTCCTTGTAGCAATATAATACCCAATAATATTTTAATTCGCATTTATTCGAAAGAGTGCACTTCTATAGCCTACCATGTGCACAAATTTCTGCAGGAAAATACATTTAATTTTGATAAACTGCACAGTTTGCGACTCATCTGAGTGAGTTTGTGCAGAAATTACTTATGGCAGAGGGAAACACAGATTATTTTATGGTAATTACTGTAAAAATAAATGTTAACACAAGTGTCAAAAAGTGGAATACTTATATTGTTAAAGGTCGCCGGGGGGAATTTTCAATCTCGGGGAGACCATGGGTAGACTGTACTTACAATTATAAACTCCATGGAAGAAAAGATGGACGACAACACGTAAATCCTTCACAAGGGGGCTCTCCACCACCTGGCCAATTATAACCTATCACAATCTCCAATAACACATGCATGGCGGGCCAGGATGCCATGCTCAGGGAGGGTTAC
>PNEQ01078783.1:0-18817 GCA_003012365.1 Medauroidea extradentata
AAGTATGTATGTGCTAACTACAAGAGGCATATAGTGTAACTAATCTACCACCACACCTTCCCTATGTTGTATATCCAGCTAGTAAAGTATGTATGTGCTAACTACAAGAGGCATATAGTGTAACTAATCTACCACCACACCTTCCCTATGTTGTATATCCAGCTAGTAAAGTATGTATGTGCTAACTACAAGAGGCATATAGTGTAACTAATCTACCACCACACCTTCCCTATGTTGTATATCCAGCTAGTAAAGTATGTATGTGCTAACTACAAGAGATATTACATTGCAAAGGTGGCGCAGCGGTACACGGGTTTGCATTCGGGGGGATCCGGACTCAATCCCCGGCTCCAGTCATCCTGTTTTCAGTTTTCCATAGTTTCCCGAAATCTCCCCAGGCTATTGCTGGGATGGATACATAACAAAGGCCATGGTCGACAACTCTCCCAGCTCCTGTCTTAGTTCCAAGTTGTATGTCGCCATCTCTAATGATCTCGTCGACGAGATGTAAAGCCCACTAATATACCTTACCTTTGCGAAGGGATTCTCTTTTAGGACGCTATTTTGAGTAACTTCCATTTAATTAATGTTCTGTGTATCGGAATAACGGCATCATAATAAACTATTTAACGAGATTTAACATGGATATGTGTATGTGATTAAAAATTCAAGTTTTATACTACATGCTGTAAAGTCAATCCTGTAATTAAGTAAGACACCAACAATGAAGCTTTGAGCTTAGAAACCATCTGGAAGCTAGCCAGCAAAAATACTGAACTCGCGATTATTTTGTTTGTAAAAAATACAGGCTTGTTTGTTACAGCTGTATAATTTGTTTAATGTGGACTGAGTGTCTCTCTCTTTCTCTCTTCGTGCTGCAGCATCATTCAGTTGCAAAGAAGCAGTATTTATGACGGTGTGTTGCCGCGAGGCGCGTAGCTTTGTAATGAGTGGTACGACTTCATCATCATCAATCATACACACCTGTATTCATCAGCGACTACCTACCTGCTTCGTTGTACAGTTGACAGCAACATATGTATTTTGAAGTTGCCAGCCTATGTAAGTAGGAAGTTTTGTATCTTGAATCATTTACGCTCATACATCTCCTTTATAATGTTCCAGTGACTGTCTAATCAATTTGTAATTTATGAGAAATAAGTTGAGACAGCGAAATGCAGATTTTTAAAATTATATTTTAGTCCGGACTATATTTAAAATTATTAATATAATTCTCTGAATGTCAAGTAGGCCTCATATTTTATTTTGATTAAATATACGAAGATTTCGTAAGTTTGCTGACCAACAACCAAGACTTTACAGATATATGTTTAGCATGACTGTTCTCTGGCTGTTTGGTGACATAACGGTCCACAGTGATTGAGTTCAAAATTTGTTTATTGTATATATTAGTGGCTCTAAGTTATGCGGAAGGTGTGAAATCAGTCGAGAGCCAATCGCGAAAGTAAAAAGCAGGGACGTTTACGTCGTTGAATTGTGTTTTGTGAAAAACACGTGAATGTCTCATTTATTTCTATAACGTTAGATTTAATAGGCGAATACTAATGAATCGCGGAGTGTTAAAACTTATGAAAACATACGATGGAAATCACAAATCTTCTAGGTGGTAGTTGATGTTCCAAAATTGTGGTGCACGTTGCCCTTGAAATTATTTATAATAATTATCTGATATTTTTGTACCGTTTACAGTTATATTAAAAATTCACATAAAAGATTAGCTGAAGTTCTAGTTTCCCAAGTCCAAATAAAACACACAAATAGCCAATCTGGAGCCACAAACATGTATACGACGCACTGAAACAAAGTAAACTGTAAACATTTAAGTAGATAAAATAATCCTATCTCCTTCCCTGCAAAAAATAAAATAAAATATAATACTGCTTAGCATACATATTTAATTTCTTTCAAAGTATTGTGTGGTGCGTTAGTAAACCTAAAAATATAGTGTACATATTATGCCTTTTAATTATTCAAATGGCCTACACACATTCTAAACTCCACGCAACATTTGTAACATTAATTAACTTAATTTATTTTTTAAACGTTGTGTCAGATAATGGAAATCGACTAACTCAACCACCAACAATGATCCCTGGTTCCTGGTATGTAGAGCGGTGAAGTCCCACAAACCAAACATTGGCCGACTTAAACTGACATAACTTAGGATATTACTTCATGACAATACGGCAAGAAAAGCAACAGTAAACGCCACTTGATAATTTCAACTCATTCGATAATAAAAGGTGTGGCTGGCCTTAAATTTTTGTCAACTTTTTTAAGCCAATATAATTCAACATCTGAAAGTGAATTACTGGGTAATGTGACCTTACTCCCTTTAATATTACGAATACTTACAAAGCGTCATATATTTCCTCCTTTATTTTCACAAAATTTCACCGGCCAGATTTTGTCGGAGATTTATGTGGACGTCATATATATATATATATATATATATATATATATATATATATATATATATATATATATATATATATATATATATATATATATATATATATATATATCCATCCACACCAGCAAGATATCCGTATGTAAAGTGCCCTGATTAGTAGATAGTATCATTTGAGTAGAGACGAGACTATAAACAAATTTATTGTGCAACGTTCCTTCTACTGGTAACCACGCTGCACAGTCAGTGGTGTGAATTAACTTTAATACACTTTGGCCTTTATGTCAAAACGCACATTATAATTTAACATTAAATATTACTTCAATCCTTTAATACGAACAGTTGAACGTAGAAAACCGGAATCCAATCCCGTGTCTTCGGTTAACGTCAAAAGTTGACCAACAGCCAATAAATAAACAGCTAATGCACGAGTGCATGTATCGTACTGAAAATACTATCAGTAACTTCGCTGAAACCATGCGGTTTTCTTGTATTAGTGACCGTGTCTGGTACAAACTAGCAGTAAGTAGTTATGCTCCTGTAGCTTACATTATTACATCGGGAGTTTGTCCCACAGTTTGGATCGTTAGTTCCAAAATCTACTTTCTATTTTTTTTTTTTTAAATTCATGAAAATTCTTGTTAACTGCGCAGGAGTTGGCTTGTTTTGGTACAACGTTATGATCAGAGAAAGCAGCCTTTGGAAATATTTACAGATTTATTATAACATTTTAAAAGCAACATATATTTGGAACAGCGTGACAATTTTTTCAAGAAGTATATTTAGTTATTTAATACACCAGTTTAGTTAACTTATTTTGTTAATTTTGTGGAGCAAGATGCTCCAGGAATTAAACGACTCGTTAGCCCTTAGTGAAAATATACCATGGAGCTTAACACTAGAGACCGGGATATTTTTGTAATCAAATGCGTACCTGTGGAACCTGTGTACAATAGTTCTGGGTTGCTGCTGGTCCAAGATTTAGGAGACTCACCACGACGTCACTTAGACGAACATAAATCGTGTTGCAAAACAAAGAACAATTCACGTGTTATCTGATGTGAGGTAAAATTGGTTGCTCAAGTGGAACATTAACCTGTAGACAGATAGCTGACACTAGAGATTACAGACTGGCCTGCGTGTCGCCGAACTAGAGAGTAATTTGCTATGCAAATTGTTACTGCCGTACAACATAACATCTAAGTACACAGTAAGTGAAATTACTACACGTCACCTATGCTTAAGACCTATGAGCGAGCAATATGATTGTTCTTCCCGTAATATAATTTGTCAATCCACAGCTGTAAAGATGTGACAAATAGGCATGACAGCGCGCATCATCCATTTAGACACCAGGTTGATTGATGTCTAGAGTCTTGTACAGCCGGTTACCGCCTAAGTATTCTTATGATCGAGAAGCAGAATTTCTTAAACTTGTTATTGACGTAACTATAATTGTATGGCATATACAATGGAAAAGCGCCATCAGCCAATTAATAACTCATTTCCGAATATACATTCGTTTCTTAAAATGGCACTGTGGTTAATTCAACTGGATTTGCATAACATCCAGAAGTAAGAAATTACAATGACACCGATATAGATGTATAAAGCATAAATTGAAGCATTTATCCCTATCGTTTGCTAACTTTTCAGAGGTTGAATATAATGCCAGAACTAAACTGACCATGAGTTGCTTTATTTAAAGTATGTACACATTTTTAACAGAACAATTTTACAGGAACTGAGTCAACATAAAATTATCTCCATTTCTTACTTTTCATGCAAATGTGAATTTGAATATCACACTAGGAACTACGACGACTGGAATTAAGTCAACTTTCGTTTTCTACATTCATGTTACTATTAAATTTTGCCCCTTACTTGGGATGTGAAACTATGTGATTTTTTTACGTGAAAACGTTTTGTTGAAAATTCCAGTTGACCCCATTCCACTTTGATTTTCAAGTACAAAAGTGGTATACCAAAATATATATTTTGTGCCACTTTCTGATTGTTTTAATTTCGGTGTACGTATCATACATTTGTAGTGTGATTAATTCCAAGTTCACGTAGTACTGGTGCCCCCTTATAACAAATACAGCGTCATGCTATTTCGATTCTGCTTGTATAGCTATTCTATGACGATATTGCTAACAGTTTTTTTTTCAACTTAGTTTTATAACTGTACAAAAAGACAGAGTAAAGTAATGTGGTGGAAGTGGAGTAGTTGGATAAGACTGCAGAGTACCTTGCCAAAACCTAGCTGAGCAGTGCCCCTATATCAGCGATTGTACGCGACTAGCTTATCCTATATATTACAATGGCTGCAGTTGTGTCCACTGCTCCTCCCCAAGCACTCAGGAGGGACATTTGTCTTGTGTTTCTGTTGTCTGCGGCTTGTACATGCCTTCCTTGTCTTCGCTGGCCACCGTATTCACACAACACTTCATTCTTGTACTCCTGAAAGCCACTCTCTAGTTCTCTGCCTGCCTCTCTTTCATTATCTCTGACCCGTACTCAGAAGGAACAGTGTTCGATTCCTCTTTCTGATTTGGATTTCCCTTGTTATTTCCAAAACAAGTCTAAGCAAATATTGGGAGGATTCATTACAACCGGGCATGACATGATCCCCCACGTTGCAATTTATCAAAAATATCTGTTCCATATCTAATAACTTCAGTATCGATGAAATATTAAACCCTACTTACGTCTTGCTCTATCTTATTTTCTACCTCCGAATTCGAGATCTATTTTAAAATTGTAAGCTAAAATATTTTTCGGAACTAGTTAAAATTAAAAAAATAATAATAAAGTAAAATTTGAATAGAGAGAGACTTTATTTCGTTGGAGAGAGGAGATAAGTGAGAGTTTAAAGGAAGTCCTCGCTCAGCACATTGTGTTAGGACAAAATCTAACTATGGTAATAAAAAAACTGAAGCATATTCTAGTCAAAATGTGATCTAGTGCTTTGGTATATGATAGAGATGACCAGACAAGAGACGCCACGAGTGACGCCTACAAATGTGCAGGCTGCAAGGCAAGGGAACTGGTCAGTGTCTCCCCCCACCCCTATCACCATTACTTTTCAGGCACACTTCAAGACACTTCTGCCCGCGGTCCCTAGCACAGAAGGGACATGAACACGCTTGTTCCTAAAGACAGGGACCTTAGTATCGACCTGAAAACTACAACATTTGCCTTGCTACCCCCACCAATACTTCCCATGTAATTCGCAAGCTCCAGCGAGGATATGAGAAGACACGCCTACATGTGAGAGACAGCGAATCAGGAAAGGGATCAGTAACGACATTAGAACAAAAATGTACGTGTGAATAAAATGGTTATTGTAATATGAATGAATATTGCCATTTGGAGTTTGAATAAGTTTTGTGATTTGTAAATATTGCGGGAAAAGGGAATTTTTACATTAAATGGCAGACGGTCAGTAGCTGCGGACTAGTCACCGGAAGAGGATGTTGTTGCTTTGATTATTCTATTGCACGTATATAGACGTGGTAGCACATTACAAATATATTTTACATACACTTTACATGATACTTGAAATAATATACTCCGGTGTTATGTATTAATACGAAGAAAAATTTCATAATTTCAATTATATGAAAACTCGGAGTACACAAAAATATTCTATGAACGAATCGCACACATTATATTCTTATGTGTTGACCGTGATCTTGTGGTAAGCATTCCTGCGTATTACCGAAATATCGTAGATTCGAATTCTGACACTGACAAAGCACATTTTAAAATTGATACGTTGATTGCAAGTTGGTAAATAAATAGCATCAATGAAGGAACCATAATTAGAATGAGTTATAAATGAGACATTTTCTTAACAGAATTTCAATAGTAGATCAATGACATGTCATCTGTAAGTCAGTTGAAGGCTGTGAAGTAGTACATTAATGGTCACCGCTGGTACGCGCATAAGTCATCGTATTCATATTATAACATAGCACCACCATGACCATGAATGTATCAAGTCAACACTACGAACTTTAAATTGTGTAGGCACATACAATGTTTGCAGCTTCCACTGCTCATAAACCGGTTGTAGCCTATATTATATTTTATTACGAAGTACATGAATAATGAATAACATCTGTCGTAAAGTGTATTTTATCATAAATACACGTAATTATAAAAGATCTTAAGAACGCTCTGCATCAAAAATTTTATAATTTCATAATTAATTACATAACACACTGTCCAACTCCTACACTTTACATAAATAGTAATTTACCACAAATACACAATTTTTTTCGGTTCTGTAGTTCGCATACATGCGCATCTCAAAGTAGCGATTTTATTATTCAGTAAACCATATTCAAACGATAGGAATCAAACCGTTTTGATTAAAAGTAAACATATTAAGCTAGAGAATGACTTATTTGCTATTTCACATACAAATTTGTTTTAAGAAATACAAGTACTCAAAAATTTGCAAAATGTTACATACACTGAAGAAGTTTTTTACTAACGCTAACAATTTTATGCCAAACTGGAAAGGAATCACTCTGTACCTAAACACATTTACTTTCTCTTTAGTTTATTTCATTCGTATAGTTGAAGAGTTTTTACTTTGGGTAAGTAGCAAAAGTAAACAAATCACTACTTTGAGATACGCATGTACGAAAACTATGATACCAAAATATTTTATTTGTGGAAAATTACTATTAAATTAATTTGTGAGAGTTAGACAAGGGGTGCAAGTATAAAAACACGAACTATCGGTGCAAAGCTCCCTCAAACGCTCATGAAAATGTTTATTTAAAATTTAGTTCCGACCAATATTAAAATGTTTCTACACCGTGAAAAATATTCGGCAGACAGTAAAATCGTGCCGTACCTGAAGGAGAAGTAATTATGCCTATTATTAACTGCGCAGTAATGCTTCAAAATTTACTAAACTGCAATCCTTACGCAAACAAAAGCAGTATGCAGGCGAACGGAAAGATTCAAACGTCTAACTATTGTAGAGTCTGTTCCTTGTTCATCAAGTAAAATTTTGCAGTGGTAAAACTATTCTTGCTACAAAATGTTTATGCAAAAAAATACGAAGATTTACCATTTACTTGATAGTAATTCTGTATTGTTGTATTTCAGCAGTAAACGACGTAATGATGTTAATCTGGAATACTAAGTGTTGTTTCAACTCTCGACATCTTTGTGGTTCTGCTCACAATCATAGGCACGGTCAAAATAGAGACTTCACTGCACAAAGACAAGCTGCCAACATCAATGAAGCAAAGCTATATATGTGCACGTAAGGCGGTGCAAAGTATTTTCGCGAAAGTCAAGAGTCCTTCATTATAAGCAATAATTTGCCGTGACATTCCCAAAGGATTATTCTAAAACTGATTAGGTTTGGTGAGCTGAAACACTCCGCAAAAATGTGTAAACTTTTTGAAAAATTGTTATTTTTCTGAAAGGTAATATTATTGTTTTAATTGCCTATGTTGCATAAATGTAACTGTTAGGATTAAAAACTATAATGCTGTGATTGCCATGTCATCCAACAGAACTTTGGCAGGAAGGATCCATGGGGTCTAGAATCCCTCCCCATCCCCCTGCCTCTTTTACCTTATGTAAACTGCTTAAATAGCACCATTTTGAAACTTGAAATCCAAATTTTCCCGGGGGAGGAGTTCCGGCTCACCCCGCCCCAGCACTTTATTGGAGGGGGGATCGGTGTTACCCCACACATAATATTCCCGGTACCGGATAAAACATCCCCCCTCCCCCACCCACCTAGCTACAGCCCCGGGGAACCTCAAAAGTGGCAGTAACAGCGTCGTGGCACGTCAAGATGGAGATCTCGTACGTAGGAAGGAGGCCAGCTGATGATGAAGGGACGCGCTGAAGACGGCGGGCGTCGACGCCATTTTTACCTCGGGGTCTGAGGCAGATGACGGCGGTGTGTGTGCGAGCCAGGTGTACCTTGCTCCGTCCTCTCCTGGCCCGGGGAAGTATGTGGTATCTCTGGGCGCGCATGTTCACAGCTCGGGCGCCCACAACGACACTTTCTTCCGCCGGTGCCCCTAATGAGGTGCCGTCTAGAGCCCCTGCCTTGTTTCCTCACTTGGCTCCTGTGAGATGGTGTCTCCGTCCACGCGAGCAACACAGCGCCATAGCGCTTCTATATCTCTGGTCTTCCCCGCCCGCGTCTTTCTCTACTTGGCTCGCGTCAATGTTCAACTGTTGCCTATATCTCGGGCTTCATGACGTGTCTCAGGACCGCAAGTTATAGCGATAGTCGTTGTACTGGCAAACATTCAAATTTGCCCTCGCCTAGATCACGGCACTGAAATAGTCCAAAGACTTTCTGACCTACTGCACCTGGCTATGCGACTTGAAACTATTATCCTATATAACTTCTTTGAACTCAAATATGAAAGTAACATTCGAAGATAGTCTTTATTTCAGTGTCGCTTGTTTCCAGTTGTTATTATTACATTTTGAACTATAGTGGTCTTGAAAAAGGTTTTGTTGGTTCTGCAGGCCATTCAAATAGTATTTATAGTGTTGGTGTTATTTAGAAAATGTAAATCTCGCCACAGTCGGAAATGTGTTTTCTTTTTCACGGGTGAACTTATTGTTTCAATGTGTTGCAATACAGTTCAAGCGCTAAAAAGACGGCGGCCATAAGGAATCAAATTGTACTCTGCTTACATTGCATCTTATATAATACATATCAAAATATGCTACAAGGCCATTATTTATTATGTAGCAATCGACTGGTAAAATATTAGTACTCACTTATAATAATCAAAATTTTACTTTTTTCTGTAATTTTTCATGACTGAGACTAACTCAACCATCACACTTTAGAAACAAGGTAATTTGCAGTACATATACATATCTAACAACATATTTAACTAAATGTCAGAAATGACACGTGAAAATATGAGGAGGTGGTTTAGTACAGTAGTAGTAACATTTTTATTTCGACATTATACCAAACATATTAGAAAAAAAATTTTACGAAAATGAAGAAAATATTTTCCATTTCTATTAAAGTAGACAAAGTTCTATAAAACGGGCTGTGTGATGTAGCGCGCATATACGTAGTTGCGCCTGTCTGACTCCTAACATCTAGGTCATCGGGAACGTCACAATGGCAGATATTTACCGGTGCGGAGATAAAGCTTACAAAGAAGATAGTATTCCAGTAACTGAATGTTGACTATCATGGATGTATTATAAGCATGACATGTCTGGTAAAGAGGCCACATTCTCGCCACAGTGTACTGCATAGCGAGGATGTCTGCCAGCTATGTCCATCAAGAGCAAACACTGAGCGTCACAACACAGAACTGAACCGGCCGGACCATGTAGCGCCTCAAGCAGAGAAGTATGTGCCACGTGGTTGTACATTGTTCATGTGTATATTTTAATCTGTGGTACTTATTTTGTATAAACTGTTATCATGTTTTGCTTTCTCTATGAGACTCAACCACGGCTAGCTTGCTCAAAATTTATTTAACATTTACCAATACATGCAGAGAAAGATATTACAGTAAGTTTAACATCCAATACCTAAATCAATCACAGAATATCAGGGAAAATTTAATAGTGGATTCGTTTACAGAAAAGGAAAGATAATTGCTCAAAACATTTACGTGAGACAATGCTAATAAATAAAAATAATATTGTAATATGAGAAAAAAATGAACTGTAATAGTTTGTGGCTGTCGACAAAATTGAAGGATATTAACGCTCAAAAGGAAACCATAAATTGTCCTGGATTTAAGAATCCAAATAAAGGAATTACCAACTAACTACCTCCGGCAAATGTACCGAGAACCATGCGAGAGAGTCGTGCCTTAGTACAGATATAGAATAAATTGTCTCTCCAAAACTATATTCTTTCGTTCTTGTACTGATGTGCAGGCTGACTGTCGCTATAGAAAGAAGTCACAGTAACGTGAACAATCTTCTACTGCAGCACTTAAGGTCCTCGTCGTCCGCTCGTCCCAGTTTTCCATCACAAGAATAGACCTCTGATTCTCGAACTATCCAGGTCATGGGTATAAAATCGGGCCTTTCTAGGCTCGCGATGTAGCATAGCTAGTCTTCCCCGTGTCCATTCCAGAACTTTTTTTTTTCAAAACCTTCCTACCACATAATAATCCTAAGCACTCACAACGAAATCTCCTAGCTAACCGTCTGCACTTACAATCGATACTAGGTGGTTTCCAAACAGATATTATAGAGTTTCAGTGGAGAATGTTTTTATAGAGTTCTTGGTCAATGACTGATGTTCTTATACTTGGTGTTCATTGTCACAGATTATTGTATATTAAAGTCATGAATGCCTATGGAGATTGTTGGGAGTTTTAGACGGAGGTATGTCAGGAAACTGTTTGATATATTCTGCTGGTATCTGTCATGTTCAAGAGTGCGTCTTTTGGACGTGTGTGCTCCGCACGATACACCACCCGCTACGGTGGGAATATAGCAATTGGAAATCCAAATTCGTATTCTAAACCGTAAGGCCAGTCCAAGGATGAGAATGATGTAATCGTGTTTCGATCTTCTTGGATCTCTTCAGGTAAGGGTAGGTTGCAGATTTCAGCAACCACCTTACGACACGGTTTACAGATTTTCGTAAACTTAGAGGTTGACGTGAAAGGTACAAGAAATTTGAAACCTTCGATTACATACCGTCAAGAAACACAGTGTATCCCTTACCACCTCTTCGCTCCTGAACCACCAACGTGTACATAAATTACATGTGATGTATACAATTTAAAATTGTTATATTTCTGAATGATTTTTGCAGTTACGAACTAACTGCTTACCTCATCTTAAAACTTTTATTGCCATAGATGTATTTCCTAACTTTGCGATCAGAATAATGTTCGCGAACTACAAGTACGTTATCAGAATCATAAAAAAGTTTACTAGTTCCGTCGTGGAGCTTCGGAAGGTTCGTCTTGCCTGTGGAAGATTTTCGCAGTAAGATCGTGTGGTGAAATACGTCCTTCCACTGTTTTAATTTCATACTTTCATTGGCAAACGGTTAGCAATTAATTTAAAACTAGTGTAGGAAAACTGTCGTCTAAGCGTTCACTATGCGACATTAGTTCCGCGTGTAATGGAATATATCCTTGAGAAGCTATTTCACAACTTGTAAAACAATACTTTGTCCTCCAATTGTGGTTTCGTATATGTCTGCCAGCATGTCAATTCCAGTTTCGTTACAGTATTTCCTTAACATTGATCTTCTGTAGAACTTGTATTTCAAACTTTAAAAATTATTCGAGGTTATTTTACACCTGTCAATATCGTAGAGATAAAAATGCTTTTTCTTAAATTATTATTATTACTACTATTTTGGAATTTTACTGGGCTAGCACATTGCATACGGTGTGTGTAAGCAGTTTCTTCCTATGGTGACTAATTAAAATTTATAAAAAAAAATTAAATTACGAATTATTATATAAATACTTTTAAGAAATGAACTTACTGTTTATTTTGTTTCTTTATACTGTTATTATTTCGTAATTTGTTTGTTCAAGGTAAGGTACGAGGCTTTACGTCTCGTCGACAGCGAGGTAGTTATAGACGGCGACACGCAACTTGCTACAATGGCAGGAGCTGGGAGAGGAGTCGGCCATGGCCTATGGCCAGGAACCATCCCAGCGTTCGCCTGGAGAAATTCCAGGAAACCATGGGAAACCGGAATCAGGTTGGTCGGACCCGGGGATCGAGCTAGTGTCCTCCTGAATGTGAATCCAACGTGCAACGTTGCGTCACCTCGCTCGGTATTTATTTATTTATTCAAAATTTACACTGTAAAGAATTCATTGGTTGAAAAATAATAAAATAAACCATGATAAGTTTAATTTTTTCCTTCATTTATAATGTTTACGATAGTTAGTTAAGTGTCATTTTACGTCCTGGTCTTTTAATTTTCCGAGTAAGTTGTTCATGAATTATTTCCAGAGCACGTATCCAGCAAAGAGTTTCAGAAAGAAGGGGACGACTAATAAGAAAACGTAACGCTAGGTTATTTGTACTCACATTCAAACCCGCGGTCATCTATCTTACTAATTGTACTGCACACATAACTAAGTTAAAAGTTACACAATTCGGTTCTATCAGTATTACTTCCTATGTGCTATAGAAGATCGAGGTAGTATCACCCCCATCATTTGAATTCGTCTGTGATTTTCTACATTTATGAAGCATTAAGAATATTGAACGCAAATTCTAACTGAATGGGAATGGCTTAAGAATGACTGTAAACTTAAAACTTGTCGCTAAAATTATAGTTCACGGTAATATGTAGGGTTCAGTTCCTATAAAACTCTATTTACATAAAATATTATTTAATTACTGTTACCTCAAATCACACATAAAACTATACGGAAGTAAAACAAATTCGTATCCCCAAACACCTTGCACGCTGTAGGACTCACTACAGAAAATACTGTGAAAGCTTGGTTGGGAAGTATTCGTGCATGCAGTACATAATATCATAAAACACACATTCTCCAAATTTACAAAAAAAGTTGCATGCGGTATAGTAGAGCTTAACATTTCGCCGAAGCCAGATATATTACAGACCGTTCTAGTAGCTCGGAAAGTAGGCCTGGGGAATAGCTTATGACCTGTGTTTTGAAGTCGTCTTGGAACACTCCTAGAACTATTTCAAAAAACTATGGCAAATCGAAATCAGAACGGCTTGAGAGGAACCCAAATTAATGCGATTCGATGTGATGCAATTGCAACTTTCTTCCTCAGTTATTTTTAACAGTTTAAATAAGTTTTTGCTAAAACACTCAATTTTATATCCTAAATAAGAAAGGTGACACCTACTCCGGGTAAATTAAATATCACATTTTCTATTTTAAAATATCGATTTTACATATTTAATTTTTTTCTAGACTTGTAACGTCTGTCCCTCAGCAATATCTTTGAAAGGCGCGGTACATAAAATCATTGTTCTCTAATAAACGTACAATCAAAATTTACACACCGAAAAATTATTTAGGTTACATTATTATGTATTATTATGTATTTCAGATTAGTTAGTGGGGAAATGAAAAATAAATGAATTTTTCAACTGCTAACTCCGGATTTCAAGGAAAGTCTGTTCACGGTGACGTACCTTCCTTTCATACAACCTCTTCAACCATAATTTCTTAATTAGTGCCACTGTTTAGTATTTACTAACGAACGCATTCCTCACGATTTATCAGGCATCATATCTTAAAAAAAAATATGAAGTCGTGAAGTTTTAACATGCTTGTAGTGGCTACGGAGGTAAACCAATTTTTCGCACAAAGCAAACATTTAAACAAAATAGTTATCTTGCTAAGACTATGTTTCGTACAAAGAAAGAAGCCATTTTATGGTAAAGCTGAAGCAAACGGGATTTCTCAGGTAATAACAACGGGACATTATAAATATTAGAAAGATTGAAAAATGGAAGGGAGACGGTATGTTCGAGGTCGCTTACTCACTTGACTGCCTGACACGTCACCGCAGTTCGGAGGCAGTTTTCTATTTTAGCTAATTCATTTAAAGTGCTTATCAAAATATAAGGATAGATAACCATTACGACTTAACCATTATGCTGCCGAAACAGAAAATAACATAAATAAATAACATCAAACCTGTAGTAACTATGTTAAGTTAAATATAACTACACTTAAAACAATCTACAAAAACAACTAGAAGTGAGACAGTAAAATGACAGATTACTCTAAAGAAGTACTGCAAAATGTAAGAGTAAAATCATAAATTACAACCGCATCCATGCAGTAACACTTCCTTCCTGCTAAGACTAAATCAGTAACACTTTACTTGCGATCATTGTGTAGAAAATTAAGTGAGGTTATTACATAATTTGCGTATTGATGTCAAGAACATGCAGCTATAAAGAACTGACTGAGGTTGTCAATGTAAATATGTTTGCTGATATATTGTTTAGAAACCATGTGTAATTATCTTTAATGCCTAATCTTATCTGTTCACAAATACATGAATGAACTTCGCTGGCCATCATGATTGCTGCTCATGTTAACGAGAAGAGCACAGTGTCCGTCGAACTCGATAATGTCAGCTTTCCTAGCCCAGGTTCCTAAACAACTAACCGGAAAGTGAGGAAACGTCATGCTGCTGCGTCTATATTTCATGTATACTTCACATGCATATGCAGTTTTACTGTATTTACATAATTCATTCATTGTAACTTGGCTGATAGAACTCAATATTTTGTTTCTGCACGAGTTTCAAAAACGTTGGGCTGTGTAAGTTGAAGTCCTTGCACAGATCTATACTAGCGTTAAATATGGTTCCAAATTATGTCTGATCCAGTCAGGCGTGGATATAGGTTTGTGGCGCTGGAAGACGGGAATTCATGTTTCCACTTTGCAGGCGATGAGATTTTATATTATTTGATGGTCATGGCACATAGCATCATAGTAATAATATAAATAATAACATCTAAATATAATTTCTTTTTTCATTTCTGATTATTCATTATTTCGTTTCAGTTCAAATACAGAATAATCTCACATCAGTGTTAGGATCAGGAGGAGGGAAGGTGTCACGACTTCTGCAGTTCCTACTTCTGATTCATCCATGCATTTACTGATGTAGTTTGAAGAGTAAATGTTAATTTTTCTCTGGTGTAGCGTATTGTTTTATGCCGCTTTCACACGCTCTTGGTGGTGTGCGTTATTTCACAAACACACACACGAACCTGTGTAACTGGACCTATCTAAGAGTTTTGTTTCCGATAACGTAAAAGAAAAATGTCTTTTTTATAAGAGAACATTTTATTTGTAACATTTGTTTTATTAGCCACGAACAATATCGGGGTGATTCTCACCGATAACAATATTAGCTGCATGATAAATGAAGAGAACTATACAAAACCTATTTTATATGTTGAAAAAAATTGACAGGAAACGTTGGACTCGTGTTAGGCGCCAGACATCCTGGTTTCGATTTTCCGTGGTTTTCCGAAATCACTCCAGGCTAATGCTGGTTACTGTCCTTGTGTATGCATCTGTGCGTAACCGTCTTTGGTGACGTCATTGTCGACTATACGTATAGTCAAATATAAAAATTATGTTTTTAAAAATAATAATTACAATAAAAATATTCACTGTCCTATGATTATTATATCGACCAAAATAGTACTGGAGAGAATTTAGTAAATGCATCGCTATCTTAGCGCTCGTGAGGACATGGACAACGACAGAACTCATGAGCGTGGGAAAGGGCATTTACCAGACAAAATCCGAGTCAAACTGCAAAGTTTACTACATTCCTCACCAACGAAAATGAGAGTGACCACACCAGGATTCGAAACTAGGTCTTCGTAGTACGAAATCATTGATCGCAAAACTTAAATTATTAGTTTTATTGCAATGAGGATTTATGGCGTATTGCCCACGATTTTTCACTAAATGAATTCTGCAACAGTTTGATTCAATGCCTATTGTGCACATATGATGCTGTGCTTCATGGTTATTGGCATAATGTATTATTGCACAGACGTAGCTCGTTTGACTGAGCCAACAGGAACAAGGTTACTGCGACACCACACATATGTGATATGTAGATATAACCCTAGACACTGAGAGTTATAAACAGCCAATCACTGACCATGAAGCAGGGCTGCAGATGTGCACATAAGGCATTCAAACAAATTGTTGCAGAATTATTTTCGCGATAAATCGTGGGCTGTACGTATTGTGAGTAATGTATATAGTTGGATATTGTTGGTTTAAAGAAATTATCAGAGTTTATATTTTGTAATATTACGTAAATATTTAAACTGAATAATAATACTATGAGATAACTGCGAAGTGTGCTGTTTGCAGAGACGATGCAACAGCAGAGAAAACATTTCAAACTTTGCCCGTGTATTTTTATTCGTACGTAATGAATATCTACAGAAGTTTAGGTCCACTTTCCGCATTTTCACCTCATAGGAAAGTATTTGCTATCTTTGCGTGTGGTAACTTTTATTGATCAACATATCATTTTAATTTGAAATCTTGAGCATACAATTGTGAATCATTGTGCTTATATAAATTGCAAAAATTAAAAACAAAAAGGTTACGTTAGGAAATTATATAAAAGTGCTACACCGACTTCAGATACATAAATAATGATTTATTATGTAATACAAATTTGCATACACACTTATTACTTATTGAGTGTAATAAAGAATACACACAGCACTTTCAATATTTACATTTCCAGGAATACTTAATAGTGAGAAAGACGAATGTAATATGACATTTATGGATGCCACTATATTAGCGGAAAGCTCTGCTTTATCAGTGACGTAACCGAGGGGGTTGGGAAGCGGGCAGGAGCGAACAGAGGACAAAGGGGACGATTTACGCCTCCAAAAGCAACTAGAACAATTGAAATGTAGCAGAAAGGTCTTTACACCATTCAAATTATACAAATTGTAAAAAAATATTTGCAACTCTTTGCTCAACAATGTGTGAAGTACAGTCACTAAGATAAGTTAACGGCTTGGTTTAAATGTCAAAACTAATGAGCCCACTTAATATAAACGACTACATAGTTTACCTGTGTATTATATTTCATACGTTTGCATACTGTTGTCTATAGCGACATTCGATTATTTTTAAATGCATAAAAATTATAAATAAAATATCTTTAGCGTCAAATATTTTTTAACGTACATTTATGTTTAGATGGATAGCAGATGTAAGCGATGGACTGTTGCAAGTCTGTTTTAAGTAATTTGTCTACCAAAAATTAAGAATTTGTTTTTAAAGGTGAGATAATTTTGAAAATGATTACTTATCACTTTTAAATATCCCATTTTAAGCCTAAGGTATTAAAGTACGAAAGTACTGAATAGCATCATCGTATTTAGAAACTTTGTATGTGTTTATGTTAAGTAGGCTAATTAAAATATAAAATTCAACGTTAAAACATAAATTCAGCTGGACAACACCAATTATATTATACAATTTATCAACGTTTAAAAGCAGTTCGATCTTAAAAATGTAACCATCGTCCAACTATAAAAGGCTGTAAAAGCTATAGTGAACCGTGAAATATAAATTCATCGAAGGGTTTTGCGCTTTCCATGCTCCTCTCTATTCATAGACATCGCCACGATGTTTTGAATGTGCTTACTTAACTGCTCATTGACTACATGCTAAGGCGTTTCCCCAGTTCTATCATATGACTATTCTATGCCCAAGTTATAAAGGGACTGTGGTGGCCGAGTGGTCAGACCAATCGCCTCCCATCAAAGCGAACCGGGTTCGATTCCCAGCGGGGTCAGTCCCCGGATATTCGCATGTGGGAATCGTGCTGCACGACGCCGCTGGTCGGCGGATTTTCTAGGGGATCTCCCGTTTCCCCAGCCCCTTCATTCCGGTGCTACTCCATACTCACCTCATGTCACCCCTCACCAGCGATGTTAAGCGCTGACCAAACTCTCTCACTCACTCCAAGTTGTAGAATACGGAGTCGTGTTGTCGACGTACTTGGACCTCTCTTCCACCAGCGCCGCAGTCTAGAATCTTGTCGTGCTATTTGTCATCGACGGCGACCCACCACGCCTAGCCAGCTATCAGCTTCACACACCGCTAGCAACAAAAACTGCTCCTTTGTTTTCTCGCCCCCTCCTGCCGCTTCAACCCTAAGTCATTTACATTTCCGTGCCTCCACGACTGCTGTCTGCTCCTTCGAATACTTCCTACATTTTTTTCACCGACAAATGTCGCGGCACGTAAGGAGCTAAGTGTTAAACGGGATCATGTGCTATATTTATTACAGGATAGGAAGACGTTAGATATTTAAACCCAATGTTCGTATGCCAACTGAATGAGCTTTTCTGCGACTAGTCATCGAAAATAAATCTGGCAATACTTCAAGTCAAAGTTAACTATGGGATTTATATGTTAAAAGTTCTTCATTCAAACTTTTCTATAAAGCGTCAATTGTGTTCAAGTGTTACAGCTAAGAATACTTTCACCTCTTATAGTGCAAGAACTATGGAGTCTCTCTCACAATAAGCCGAACTCCGAAAAATTTCCTGACGTCAGTTGTCGCTAAATACACTGGAAATAATCTATCAAACTTTTCTGACTGATGCATTTCCAAAACATCAAATGTTCTGACTAGATTCAGTTTCTTGGACGTACTCCATTGCAAAATTGAACGACTGTCAAAGAAAAACTAAACAAATAAAAGAAACCATAAAATAAGCAGAGTATGCTTAGTCAGCAAGATACAAACACAACATGAAATTCCAAGATGGAATCGGGTCAAATAAAAACAAGGAACAAATAGATAATAAATGCAATTAATGACAAATAAAATAAAAACCAAATAACATGC
>PNEQ01078784.1:0-18818 GCA_003012365.1 Medauroidea extradentata
ACCAGCAACATCGTCCCAACCAACACCACAACCAGCAACATCGTCCCAACCAACACCACAACCAGCAACATAATCCCAACCAACACCACAACCAGCAACATAGTCTCAACCAACACCACAACCAGCAACATCGTCCCAACCAACACCACAACCAGCAACATCGTCCCAACCAACACCACAACCAGCAACATCGTCCCAATCAACACCACAACCAGCAACATATAGGTATACAATATAAAACCTTCATCCCCAAGGAAGGTGACGAATCAACTGTATCCTTGACTCAGGTGTTAGGTATACTACCAGCTCCTAGTGTTCAGCAATTTGGCACTCAAATTAGATATGTGTTCAGCAGTCTAATAGATGTATATGTGTAAATTACTGTTTTGTTTTAACTTATTAGATGTTCATAACTTAGGACTTTGACTTCATGGTTTGATATTGTCTGTTTCTAAGAGAACTTAAGTCTGCTTTTTTTTGTTCATACGTAAATGTGTGCAATTATTGTAATAACTGACTCCGTTATTTATTACTGTGTTTCCCCTGTTTCTGAGTGAACTTAAAGGCACTACCTACAAAGTGCTGTAAATGTGTTGCAGTGTGTTTGTAAATATGTTGTTGTGAAACTCGTTCATGTGTGCCAATTATGCCATTTTAAGCCACCAAACTTAATGAAAAGTACAGTTTCTAAGTCCTCCAACGTAGCTAAAAACAGCCTTAGTCTAACTAATTATGTAGAACATATTTCATCATTTTGTCGCCAAAATAAGCTGTGCCAAGCGTTTTTCTCTAGAACGCATCGTTAGCTATAATTGGTTTTCCTAAAGTATCTAACTTCCTCGCAACAACTATTGGACTTCCCAATGCTCTTCGTCTCTATCAAACTTCTGTGCATATTCAAGGAGGTATTAAAAAAATTAATATAAAAAACGACTTGCCCAAATTCAGTTGTAAACATTAAGATCCTAAGAGGATTTTCGTTCTGTACAAACAGTGTGCAGCATAAGCATTGTAGCTGGATGCTAGAAATTATTTTATGCCAAATATCCTTAAGGTATCGAACTTCCATGCTTTTACTTTAATATGAATTAAATGTTCAGTTTTTAGATAGGCCTAGCTCTGACACTTGTACTATGATGCTACATCAGAACAGTACAGCCAAAATCACAGTACTGAAAGAGCTGAGGGGTGTTGGGGTAATTCCTCAGTAGTTGAATGCTTGCATCTAGGCCAATCTTTAAATCCATTGTCAGTGACGAGAGCCAAGTGTAGTACTAGGATTAATCACCTATTATTGTGTTACTAGTGCATATAAATCAGTTTTATGCTTTTAAACTTTCAATATAACTTATTATAACTAAAAAAAATTTTCAGTTTCATAATAGGTAAAATAAAGTACGATAATGGCTCCCATTATCAATTATTTTAATTATGAGCCCGTTCACTCTACACTTTAAACTTTTTAGATAATTTAATAATTGTGCAAGTAGTTTTATAGAATTAAAAAAAAATACACTTTATTTAAAACTTAAATTTAAAAAATTAAAATTTTTTTTCCCCTTTAACAGTATTGTGTTACTTATCATGCAATGTGTTTCAACATACTTTGCTTCTTAACTGTTGTGCTACCTTACCCAAAAGTAGGTGTAACACGTATGTTGTCATAACTGTAAACGTACTGTTGGTTTTGTTTCGTGATTGAATAGGAACATAGACCAGAATGAAATTTAGTTTTTACCAGCCACAAAAAAATGGGACAATTTTTTTTTATAATTTTTACATGCAAACATAACATGAGTTGGCATAGTCCTTGGCAACATCAAATTACTTGCAATTTGTGCATGTTCCAGGTAGCAATTTTGTAAGGGTTATGGTTTTATATGTAAATATGAAAATTGACAGAATATTTTATTGTACCGCGCTTCCACCTGCATTTATCTGCTGTGTACAGAGACAGTTATGCAAACATATAATCCAGTGCAACATTGACTGTATTTCGGGTAGCAATGCTTGGAACAAAAAATTCAAAAATATTTTCGTGTTGTCCACTGAGACTTCATTATTAATATCTGTTAGATTATTAAATTAATTTTTTTTACTGTCGTATTGAATCAGTGTTTCTAGTAGGAGTTAAATAAGCAAGTTCACTTCTTAAACTTTTCATTGAGTAATATCTATTAGTTTTTTTTAACCGATTTTATTTCGTTTTTCAATTGTTTGTAAACAATAGAATGGTATGCAAATTTTGGATTTTGTTTTCTTTTATCTTGTGTGGAAGATTACATGGTTTTGTATTGTTAGCATTTTCGTGACATTGTTAAGTCCTTTTATATATTTCTATTTTTTATAACATTTTAGGTTTGTTTTTCTTTGTTTATATTAAGGGTGTCCTAAAATGGCCATATAATAAGTACATTACATGAATCGTGGGCTATATTAGAGACAAACATGTTAGTGGCTAGATGTTGTACAATGATATTTAACATGCACAATGTGACAACACAGCACAATGTAAAGTACCCTCTTGCACTACACAGATGTCTTGAACACCGCTGTTCTGACCTTCATGTAATGGAAGGGGGTTCAAATCCCGAGCATTCAAAGCATGATTCTATGTTTACTCAACGTAACTTATATAAATGAATACTTGGATGTGGAGAGCATAAGGGGACTGTGTCGTGCTGTGTTGCCGTATTTTGCATGAAAAGTGTTGTACAGCATTTTTCCCTAGCATTTTTAGCCTCAATTTAGCCCAGGATTTGCATGGTGTGCTTGTAATGCAACCATTTCTGGACATCTTGCATATCGAAATCAACTTTGAAAAACACTTAGATATTTTGGACACAGAATGTTTATGCATTTTACATTTATACTTCACTTGAGCACTTCAACATTATTCTTATGTAATAACACAGTTATTACATCACTCAGTTAACACAACCTGTACATGACCTACATCACCATTATTACGAATAAACATGCATTACGAGAATTTTCTGTCTCCTAATGTTTATAGTAGAACGTAACATCTGCTGTATCACTGTATAACAGCTTTATTATAAACTGGAATTGTTTCACTAATAGCAAAACTTTCATACATAATATCACATGTCAGAATATTCTCAACGTACGGATATTTAAGATTATTTCACTTAAATGTGTTGCATATAGTTTTGGAAGCTGTGTTTGGGGCTGTTGGATAAGTTGTGCACTGTTTATTGTGTCTCTACAGGAGATGAAATTGTAGTAAAAGGTACAAGTGGAAATATTGTCGGGGGACGAAGACTTTGTTTCAGTGAGATGATGCAGAACCAGGCATTGTTACTTCACTAGATTCTTTTGTCCCTCGACATTATTTTCAAAATACTTTGTCCTCTGTAATCTACTTTTTTCAAAAACCTTTGTGGGTAACATGTGGGAGTAGACACATGTTTTGCCAGGCCCACAGTAGGAATATGTCAAGGGAACAAGCCTGTCAGTATCTTGCCTCGTAGCACATGGCTCTTAAGCACTGTTTAGGTACTGTCCATGTGAAGGAGAGGAGAAAAAATTGTGAGTACATGTTAGGTAGGCCCTGGAGATATTAGAGGTAACTTTGTCTACTTGCTTCTGATAGATATTATAGATGCTGCACCAACATGCACATAGTTTATGAAGAGCCAGGGTCACTGGTAGCTCAACATTTGGGATGCCTCCGCCCAGCTCGCTGTTCTGATTTGTGATGTAACCTCTCCACAACAATGCTCACATTCTTCCATCTTGTTAGAACAGTGCTTGGCTGAGTACGGTTACCTACAGTGAGAGAGCAAATTAAAGAATGCTCTCCCACCTTGATGTTGCTGCTGACTGGAAGGATGTGCATGAGAGGCAACAACTCTTGCAGTTCAGTTGGTTTTACTTCAAATAAATTCAATTGAACTGTAGCTAAATTTTTCTACATATTAAGATTTTTTTTTCTTCAAGCTACTTAATGTTGCTGTTGATTTCTCAGATTAATATTTACTTTAACCTTGTGTATTAAATTTTTATTTCTGTTTATGATTGGCAATTTTTTTTAATGGCGTGCATTTTTTTAGGGTGCAGATATGATATCTACTGGTCGAGTTTTGGTAGCTATTGTTCAGATATGTTACGAAGCAAAGAATTGGAATGCCCTAAATGAGCACATTCTCATGTTGTCTCGGCGTAGAAGTCAACTCAAGCAAGCAGTTGCTAAAATGGTTCAAGAGTGCTGTACTTATGTGGACCAGACACCTGACAAAGAGACTAAGATAAAACTTATAGACACTTTGAGGAGTGTTACTGAAGGAAAGGTAAGAACTATATACTTTCCTGTATTTGTATTTTTGTTTTACATTGTCATAGCATTAATCTCTTTGTGTTACAGACTTTAAATTCAGTTTCCATTGCTTTTGTTGTCAGAAATGTGTGTAAATATTTCAGTCTTAGCTTACAAAACTTTTTGTGCCATTGGCACGTGCCATACGTGTTGGTACTGTAGGCCATTCGGGATAAAGTGAGCATTAAAGATTTAACCTTTGAAAAAAATCACTGGCTGTTATGGCATATAAGTCACCATTAGCAGGAGTTACTTTACTGCTTGTGTGGTTGGTAGCGATTCATCGCATCGCATGTTGTTACGTGTATTTTCCTGTTTGAATACAACATTAGTGAAAGAACATCAGATGAAATTGACCTCTCTGTATTTAATATCCTTCAAAATATTTATTTATTTATGATTTTATTAACATTTCTACTTACAGTATAATTAGTCTCAATTGGCGCCAGAAGAATGTGACGCTATCGCCGACCTCAGATCATCTTGTACGTTACAGCTTGCTTCGTGCTTCAGACAGTTCAAAATTCTACCTACAGGTGGCATCAGAGTTAGGTTCTCGCCGTTTTTTCGCCGCTTCGCCAAGTTGCATCGTTTGCGTGTGTTTCTCTATTGTGCGTATATACACATTCAAAAGTATTGTAAATTGCTATGAATATCATTGCCAAATTATGTGAAACCATTAATATTCTGTAAATTCTGTTTTACATTTGCCAGCCTAGGAACAACATACTTTTTATTTCACATATTAAGAAAATACGTTATTTATTGTTTCTGAAGTGCATCGTCATTGTTCGTGGCAGTACAACTGAACGAAACTTGAATTCTTGAATTGCATGTGTCATGTCTGTCTTTAGTGACGGTTTTTAGTTACAAATTCAAATAAAATATGCCCACATTTACGAGATTAGTAATGGCAGTAATGTGTGTTGTATAAATTAGTCGATGCACAGAAACCAGTATTATAAGACGTTAACTCGCAGGTATTTTAAACTAAGATTGCATTTGATTATGTCTTATATTCAGCCCAGTGCATTTAATGAGTACATATTGTAGCTAAAATTTATCGGAACAGTTTAATATAGTTGTAAACATCGCACAACCCTATGTAAATAAAAGCACGTGACAGTACTTATGTTTTCATTCGGCGGAAAGATATAAACTGGCAGAAAGTATAAATTAATCAGGGCTTTTTTTAGTGTTTACTTTATTCTGCATCACCATTTTTTTACATCAAGAAGGGCTCAAAAAGTACAATATAATTTAGTGATTTTGTTTTTTATGTACCAAAGTTGTATGTTTCTATTTCTGAATCGTCCAAGAAAATTGGTCATTTAATTATTCAGTTCTTGTGTAACTGGTTAAGTGCAGAGATATTGGACTACTTTTGCAGTGTAAGTCTTGGTACTGTAGATGTTTCATGTGAAGCTGCACACACCTGAATGGCAGTTAGAAACTGTACACTGTGGCTGCCTTTTTCCCACTAGGCAGGTCTAGTTACATAATCAGGCTAAGACAGTCAAGTCAGCTTGGTCTGAATAATGCTTCTATAAGTCTGTGTGAAAGTTAAATTGTTGTTGACTGACCTGCAGTCTATTTTAAGATTCTAGTTTTGGAACACCGGTGTTCCAAAACTAGAATCTTAAAATATAATAAAGTAAGAGTAAAACATTTAAGTGAACAAATATAATGTTAAGTATGCAAAACTTTGGGAAGTAAGTTTATGTAGTATTAGCTCATTTATAAGAAATAATTGTATTGTTTAAGTGAACTGACAAGGTAGAAAGTGCAGTAATAATTCAGCATCTATTGCTAGAAATGGTTGAGATGGCTAATAGAAAAAGAGACATTAATTGTTCCCATAGTTGTAAAATTTAATGAAGCAAGTATTACTAGTCAGCAAAACAAAACTTTACTTTTTCAGTTCACATTGCTCAATTTTCCTTGTACTTGGTGTAAAGTTCTTTAGAATGGGAATATAAAAGCAATTATTTTGATACTTAATGTACTTCAATGCTATTACTGTTCTATCAAAGAGTACTACAAAATATACTAGTTTATCGTAGAATTATGTTACGAAACTTAATTGAAAGGAAGGGTGTTTCTGACACGGAAATGTAAAAACAAGTAACTATGAAAGCTGTTTGTTAATTATTGCACCACCAAGTTTAGGACCATTAACAAATGAATGTTTAGTTAAAACTTAATGGAAAAAAACTGTGATCAAATGTTATATTTGAGGAAAAAAACTATCCTTCCCATTCAGCCATTAATGATATTTGACTGCTCATTAAGTACCAAAATGCAAAGATCTAGGGGTGAAAACCTGAAAGGCTGAATTTGAATGAAAAAGAGTCATTACCAGGTCTCTCTGATACAAAAACAAGGTAAATGTGAAGACAATATTCAGGAAAGTGAAGGAAAAGATGCCCTGGTACAACATACTATATTTAACTGTACTTTCATATGAAAATTCACTTAAATTGGCATGTAACAACCAGCCATGTCAACTGCTGTGGTATTGATGTGATGCTGGATCAATTTTACACCACAAAAAAGATGCTATTCCTCATTTTACAAGGTAAAATTTTTATACATGTCCAATTTGCTGTGACCTCTTAGCTGCAGAAAGTATGTAACTTATTGTGTAGTAAATGCGTACTGTAGTAAATTTCTAAGCATTTATATACTGGTATATATTATTTGTACATTTTGCATACCACTTCAGAAATGCAGCTATGAGTGTCCTATCACATAGTAGAGGAACCTCGATTCAGTTTGTTGTCAATAAAATGCAGAAATGACAGTTTCTCTTCCAGCAAGAAACTATTCTGTCCAATGGAAGTTATTAGAAATAGTAATAATATATTAATTTTAGAATCAGGTAATAACTTTTTCAGTGTAAAAATAAGTGTTTCCTAGGCTCTAACACGACCTGCCTTTTAGTAAAAATCTACTAGAATATTAGTCATTGTAAAGGGAAATATCGTTATTATGTAATTTGTTTTGTTGCGTTAACGTCTTACAGAATACAATCAAGGATTATTTATTCACTAAAGTATAAAGATTGTTCTAATATGCTTGTTTAACTTATTCCTATATTGTAAAGTCAGTATTAATTTCTACCAGTTTAATACCAAACTGAGATTATCTTGATAAGTGAGAAACAATCAGTTACAAGGTTCTGGCATGTATCTGAAAATTTTTTCTCTTAAATGATGGTAACTTTTACATCTAATGTACCATATTTAAAACATGAAGTCTGAAGTTTTGTTAAAATGTTTTAAGATCTACGTTGAAGTGGAAAGAGCACGACTCACACACAAATTGGCCAAGATGAAGGAAGAAGAAGGAAATATCATTGAAGCTGCAAACATCATTCAAGAATTGCAAGTGGAAACATATGGATCAATGGAGAAAAAAGAAAAGGTAACCATAGATTTCTAATTTGCTTTTTGCTTTTTACACATACTACTAAGTTGATGGTATTTGTCAGAGCATTGTATTTAAAATTTGGAGTTTAGTGCTAGAGATGTACTGTACATGTTTTTTACATATCAGTTCTTACACAGGTGGAGCTTATTTTGGAACAAATGCGCTTATGTTTGGCTAAGAAAGATTATATCCGAACACAGATCATATCAAAGAAAATAAACACCAAGTTCTTTGATGATGAAGCAACACAGGATCTGAAACTGAAGTACTACAGGTAGGAATTTTTAAACTTTGGTTTTGCAGTAGAGTGACGTCATCAGAGGTTTTATATAACCTGTGAAAACCCCAATTGTACTGCAAGAATAGTTTTTTAAAGTAATAACAGTGTCAATATTAATACTGTCCACATGCCAGGGACTCAAAGGTAGCTTGTGGACAGTGCATTAAACTATTACATACACATGTTCTATTGAACACATCAAAATCTGATCTTAAAGATTACAGAATTTAGTATTGAATAATGTAAAAATTTGAGGTAAAAGATTTTGTGTTTCAGTTACAGTAATTTTTCAGATGTTCAATCCATGCGAAAGTGGACAGAGAATAGAGTCAGAGAAGGGAATGGAGAAGGCATCAATGTGAAGAAAAGTTAAATTTGGTAGTTCAGTAAACATTTGCTCCTTCATAAATCCAAAGTTGCCAGAATCAAAGGAGTTGTGGAACATTTAAGTTCATTAGTAGTCTAGTGCTTTTCACATAAAGCACTTGATTAGAAACATTTTTCAGCATGATTGAAAATAATATGGTCAATCTAGTCATTAAAATGTAAGTAGCTGTACTTCTCTAAAATTAATTGCTGTGTTACATGAATGCTAGAAAGAAATGGTTTTTATTTCCCAGTTTCACTTACCCTTCCATTCTGCTGCATCTCCATCTTACGATTCCATTCCATGTCTTTCTTATCAGACGATGGGTTCAGTTAAACCCAAGTCAGAAGCTAGTCCCTTCACCAGCACTAAGGACCTCATATTGAATAAATTAGTTTAAGGCTTTCGTTTTAGTTATTTGTCATTTCCGTTGTATACAAATTTTGATGTTAATATGTCATTATGTGGAAGCAATTTTGAGCAGAGGAATGCATGCTCAGCAGGAAATTAATTTCAAGTAGTATGATTAGAACAGATTACAAGTCAGTGAATACATAGCACCAATTGCTGTGGTAGGGTGGTGACAAGCTATGTTGAATGTAATTTCTGCTAATTATAAAATTGTGTTAAATAAGTTCAAAGTTGGCGTTGGTAATCACTGGACTGAGGTGGCAGATATAATTAAAGGCACTCCAGAGGTAGATTACTATTTGTTTGTTCACACATCCTTCTTGTAAAGTAAGTATAAAGGGCTTGTTCAGGAGCTTTGTATTAGAACCATGAAGTGGCTGATTATTTTAACGCAGTCAACAAATAGGAAGCTGCAAGGCTAATGCTACATACATTCTTTGAAGAGTTAGTATTTAAACTCTGTCCGCCAAGAAATCTTCAAGATCCATGGGCAATAATATCGTGGAGCCACTGAGAACACAGCTGTAGCTGCCCTCTGCTCTGTTGCAATGTTTTGATGTAGTCTTTGCCCCACCATCTCTGAAATAGGCCTTCGGCTGGTCAACATATCAGCCTCCTCAGGAGGTGACAGACTGAGGAACTAGGTTACGTGAAGGTTGCAAATCTTGATGATCCCTTCATAGCAACAAGTCTCAAAGCTTTCCACCCAAACTTGCACTAATGTAACAGCTGCCTACAGGTTCTAATACTGGGCACACTTCAATTTTTGGACCTCTAAGCCAAGGTCACAGAGAGCTGGCTAAGCCCAGGAACCTAAGTTAAGTGATTCGTTTCATTTGCCCGGTCTTCCTATTCCACATTTTATTCTACTGTGCAGGACAGTAATGCAAGCTACCAAATGTTAGTTTCAGAACAGGGAAATCTAAGGTGATGTATCTGAATATTAAAAACACTAATTTTTTAATGCTTAATGTTGTGCGTAGTTCTGTTGTTTTATTAGTATAAATGTTGACTGTTATTTGTTGTTCAACCGTTATTGTTTATAATGTACAGTCTTTGTATACGTAATTAGCTGGGCATTCAGTATCCAGCACCAGGGTGACCAGGTTGTTGGATTCATTTTAGGCTCTAAGACACTTGAAATTAGAGACTGGAGAAAGCGAAGAGAGTTCCATTTCACCGTAGTTATATTCCCCAATCTCTGTCGGTCTCAGTTTGTTTCATTTTTTTTTTGTATGTAGGTATGTGGAGGTATAGTTGTAATATAGGTATGTGTTTTTGTATACACAATGTGTGTATGTAAAATGTACTGACGAGTGATGCTCTCCTGTGAAGACATATGTTGTTGTTATTAACAAGTGGAGGAATGGTAGAAATTGGCTTAAAGAAAATAAAATAACCAGCTCACCGGCCTGTGAATAGCCTGTAGTTATGTTACAATTCTGTGATAAATTATCAATTTATAGAGACAATGATTTTTGGTGAAAAGAATTATGCAACATTTTGTTTCAGTGCATCACGTTCACATCTGCAGCTCTGGTACGTAGTTATTGGCAGTGTGCATTCGTGTAGAGCCGTCACTCATTTGACTGTGCCAATGGCAATAATGTCAATGCGACACCACCCATCTGGGATTTGCGGGTAGATACCAAATATGTTGAGAGTTAAAAACAGCCAATCATTGACCATGAAGCTGAGCTGCAGATGTGCCTGCGAGGCACTGAAACAAAATGTTGCATAATTATTTTCATCAAAAATCATTGCCTCTATAAATTTGTAATCAACTAATCTGTGTGTTAATTGAGTGCAGTTAGTGTGGCAATAGTGTTTTTGTGACCATGTAGCTTTGTTTTTGTCAGGCTGATGATAGAGATGGACCAACATGAAGGCTCCTACCTGGCAATCTGCAAGCATTATCGGGCAGTGCTCAACACACCGTCCATCCAACAAGACGCAGATCAACGGCACCAGGTTCTTCAGAACGTTGTCTGCTACCTGGTGTTGGCCCCCTATGACAATGAGCAATCTGACCTCACCCATCGCGTCCTCGAAGACAAACTGCTCGATGAAATACCTACCTACAAGTATGTACATTTTCAAATTTATTTTAAATGATGATTTTTTTTAAATTCCTTATTGCACTGGTTCTTTACCTGATAAACTACTAGAACTACTATGTAACTTCAGGTGTTGTGAATGATAAACACAGTCTGAAGAGGAGGCATTTCCATTGTGTTAGTTCCATGGATAATTAACTTGTTTCAAGTGGCTTTTTGTAGAAGTGAGTTGGGATTATTTCTTTCTTCGTAGAACTATACAGTAAGCTATCTACACAAGAGAACAATTTACAAACTATGTCTCTGTGAATTTAAATGTTCTCATGCTTGTTAGAAACATTATTCAGAGTCCCTCAAAATTGCTAAAATATTTCTTTTTAAGACTGTCGTACATGGAAGATAAGAATTACATAAAAAGCATGTGTTGGACTTGAAACCATTCTTCCCACAAATAAAATTACATGGTCTTTGGCACTGCTCACCGGTTGAGTGACCTTAGCATGGAGGTGATATATACTTATGTTCACTGCTCCGTGGCTTCCTGAGCACACAGTCAATTTTGTGCAATACATGTAGAAACTCTAGCTCTAGGGAGCCACCTTAATTTTCTTGTTGTAGGTTTCTTGGTTTTGTTCTTGCAATTACAGTGTGTGAAAGAATGTTATGTGTTTGTCCCATATGTTGTCACGTCCCAGCTGTACTGGGAGGCCTTGACGCCACGCTGTCACGTCCGCTTATAAATTACGTTAACGCTCGTCCCCCCAATTTTTAACACTTTACCATTTAACCTAAAAGTCACTTTCATTCGCCCGCACCTTTGCAGATTGCCGTTTATTCTTACGTTAATATTTTAGCATGTAAGATTGTGAAAACGAAGTGTTAATTGTGAAACAGTATTTATGTACTTATGCTCAAGTGTCTATCCAGCATTTATTAACCTGTAGTAGTGTTTGTTTACAAGTACGGCCGAGTGCCTTACCAGTAGTGCCAATCCCGTGCACTGACTCTGTAAAAGTGCACTAAACTGCGATCACTGCGTAAATAAAAATTATACTTGTTTGTTTTTTATTAGAAATGTCTTTTATAATTATATAAATGTTCTTGTATGTTAATTGTAATGTTATAAAGCAATACGCACATTTATAATTCAAGTCGGGAAGTTTATTTGTGTAACAGAATAACTTTGTGCGACACGAGAGAATATTTCCTTTGTGTGTTTGGCACACTTGTAGATGCAGACAGTCTTGAGCGGCCAGCAACCATTTTGCTAACGGTACTTCTGCCCTTCTGGCCAGTATATAAGGTATATAAGCTAGTCAGTCGTCAGGGGTTCGGCACTCTCCCCTCGTCCTCTCCCTCCCTCAACTTACCATTTCCTTACCCTGAGAGGCTATTTCTTGCGAAAGAAACCCTCCACCTAACATCATCTCCTGGAGGCGCTTTCTTGAAAGTGGAACCCTCAACACCTTTCCTACATCCAGGGGTAGCTTTCTAGTAAAGGGAACACCCCGACCTACTCCAGTGACTTCCTGCGAAGGGAGCCCTGGATCCTGCCTATACCTCAACCCACCACCCTAGCCAGGACGACTTAATTCATGTTTGAGTTGAGACTTAACCTCCCTAGCATGGCAACCTATCCTGTGTGCTCTTCAAGTCACTATGTCTAATATTTAGCATCCATGCATGTTGCCAGTTCTAAATTGTTACGTGCACTTTCCAGTCTTGTAAAGTTTATTGAACGATACGGAATGTTGTAAACTTTCCCTGGGATCAGGAGATAGCCATGCAATTACCAGTAATCCAGTATTTGTGTTAGTCCAGTATTGGTCAGTGGCTGCAGCACCATAATGTAAAGAGGCTATTGAATATTGTAAACCTCTCAGCATCAAAGAAATGAACACCATACATTCTCGGCCATGAGCAAGTCCTCAATTCTTGTTTAGTATCTAAACGGCCCGGAGTGCTATGTAAAATTGTATTTGTCAGAGTATGCCCTGTGGTAATTTATATTGTTATTGTCAATTAGTTGTATTCCTATTGTCGTATCTCGTATTGAGCCCCCGAGTGTGACAGTGTATGTCATCAGACTGTGATTGACTCAAACCTCGATTGTAGACCATGTACCAAAGCAAGTGTTGTATTCATCATTCTGTGACAGGTACCCGTACTGTAACTTGTGTTCATGATTATAAACACACTATGAAACGGAACTACTTTGCTTTCTACTTTCATGAGATCACTTTTTGTACCAACCCTTGATATCCAGTACAAGGTGAATGGTATCTACCTTATCCTCTATTTATGTAAAGACGACACCCTGCGCTAGCGAGTAGTGTGTCCTTGTTGGCTCACCCAGTAGTCACTCGCTGGGTCGAGGATAACTCTGTTACCAACTACTCTAGAAGAACCACACCAATCTCTCATGCTCTTTATCCTAAATGTCTTGTAGACACATACACTGCTCACAGTCAGCAATCTTACTGGCAACCTATAATGTCTAAGCAGTGGACAAGCATCAGCCTTTAATGTATTCCTGACATAGATGCTTGCAGGGACTTGTTTCATCTCCTTAAGGCTACATAACAGGCAGTAGTCCATAATTGGTGGATGAATTAAATACTTCAGTAAGTCATACTGAAGGGTAAGCAAGGACCATGGTCATAGCACTCAACCTCCCAATTCAAAGATCTTGTTCAATTACAGATGAGGTTGTCCTGGTTTACACGAGGTGTGGGAAACATGAGGGACTTATATTGCCTTGCAGGTTTCCTCTATGTACTCCAATGTCCTCCGCTCTTGTGTTTTACTTTTACTACCCCTCATCGTTAACGTGAGTGCTTCAGACTGCTGTTAAGAAGAGTTTACTACCAAATTCTTCACTTTTCCATTCAGACTATTGAAGGGTGGCAGTCGAGACAACTGACGCTGGCGAAAAGAAAAATGTTCCTGTTTGGGCAGTCATTTTATTGGGTGACTGCTGTTTGCACCCTCACCAGAAGCCCTGATACTAAACGTAGGTTCAAACAGGCACAGAACTGAGATACAGTACATCAATAATGATTAACCCTGAAACAGCTAACCTACGTTTGAGGCAGTGCTAAAGAAATTCCTTTGAAATTGGAGCGCAGATCAACTCTCATTATTTTAACATAAAAGAAGCTAGGCTCCAGTGAAAGTTCCTTTGGAAGAAATGAGCTAGCGCTCACTCCAAAACTCATATTTCCTTGAGTTTAGCACATTTTCAGTTTCTGTCATAGATTATTAGCAATAGCAGAAAGTTGTTTTAAATTTTTAAGTGACATCTATATTAACTTGCATTACTGTAAATTAACTTGCAACACTAACTGCCACAGTTAGTTTAAGTTTAAATTATCTTCGAGCAAAGTTGCATTTTTAAAATATAAAACATAGCATACTGTATATTTTTAACTAGAAATTAATATTTGAGGCTACTCTCAAAAATTTTATTGGCTATTTTTTTTCTATTACCAAAGTCTTGAAAAGGGCTAACTTTACCATCAGCAGCCGAGGTGTACATATTTTTCAAGACTACTGAAAAAATATTATATATATATATATATATATATCTATGCTGAAAATACATGTTGTGCATTTGATTTTAGTTTGTGGGCAAAGTTAAAAATAAATAAATAAAGATAATAAATTAATAATTTTGGTAAGATTTTAAATCTGATGTGTTACTAGTAATTTTGGAATTATAGAAATGATCCACAAAAATATTTGAATTAAATTTTTATTATAAGATTTATTTTTCTGTTTCAATATAACAATATTGACAGTTGACAGGTTAGTTGTGTACTCAATAAATAATAACTTAGCACTTTTAAGTTGTAACAAAATTTACTATTTTTACTGTTATACAATTTTATCAATTAAAAAACTATAACACTACTGTGAGGCGGTCCACCCACAACTTAGGCCTTTATTGTTTCCTGTTTATTTTATTTATTTCCTTATTTTTGATTTATTGAATTTGCTATTATCTATTAAATTATCTTGAGGTATTGTTGACAGGAGTTTGGTAAGGTATTGTTTGGCATTTTATCTGTATCAGTTTTGAAATTGTTCAATTGTATATTTAATTTGGTTTGTTTAGGCTGAGGCTACTTTGTGTTTTAATTTAAATTTAATATTAACATTTGCAGCTTAACTGTATTGTTTGTAACTCCAGTCTGGGTGTATTGTTGGCTAGTTCTGTTTATGGCACAGGTGTGCCTACCCAGTTCCTGGAATCGCTATATTTAGATTTTACTGTTTTTCTAATACTTTTACTTTTCACAAAGTGCACGTGTGCCGCCGCTCGTTGAGTGTGCGACAGAGACGGTAATATATTTGCGCGGGCTGGCTTGGACCAATGAAAGGACACGTAGTTCAAATTTATTTAAAATTTTGTTGTAAATTATTAGATAATTTCGGTTTTCAAAGCTATATTTTCACTTTACAGGTTGTTTAGATGTATAAAGTTTGTAATTTATTATTATATGTAAATTAGTTTTAATTTTCCGTTACGTTTTACCTTGGTGCGCTGGGTGGCCGCTAGAGGCGCTGTAGGGAGAGAGCAAGCTTCGTGGGGTCAGCCATCTTCATCTTGACTTGTTGTTTGAGGGTGGTGAGAGATGGTTGTGCGGGACGTGTTGACTTGGTGTGATAGAGGTGGTCTGGTGGAACAGCCATGGGAACATTAGTTTTCATCATTTTCATTTATTTTTCTTCCTGTTTGTGTTGCGTGACATAATAATGTGAAGTTCGTTTTTTTAGTTTTTTCGGCATTTGTCAGACTGTTCTCTCCTGGGATGTCGGTTTCTAAGTTTTTGGCAATTATGTGGAGTAGAAATTTACGTTTTGTAACGAAACTGTCTGGTGCAGGATTTTAAGTTAATTAATAAAAACAGTCACGTCAACAAGCTTTAAGTTATTTATGTAGACTACAGCAAAACCACTATACGATCACAACTGGCCACGTGAGAGGTTAAGTCACTAGTAATGTAACTTCATCTTTACGTCAGCCGACCCGCTACATTTTCTGGTGCTGTGACCAGAATGTAAGTAACTTAATCTTCAGTTAGCGCCGACGTGCTACACTACAGTGATTTACATTTCTGGGCTTCTGTTTTCTAACGTCAGCTATGTACAGGTTGCATGTTTCCAGTTTGTAAAACAAGGAGGTGGGTAAGTAGGGAGTTACTTGTGGCAAATCTTCTCTTGCCAAGACTGTAGTATTTCTCCCATAAAAACTGTCTCGGCCCATGTCAGAAGGTTACAGTGTGAAGAGAGGACACGACGGTAGAGAGACAGGGAGAAGAGTAGGGTGCCAGATTTAGTGCACCCCAAAAATGCTCTACGTCTGATCTTCAAGCTACAAGCACCTCCTTTCCCTTTGAGGTTAAACTCTCACATTCTCTCACCCTTATGCCATGTGTGCATACGCAAGCTTCCTCTCTCCTTTATTTCGCCAGCCCAAGGCTATTAGAGATCAGTATTTTTACTGTCCTCCCCTTCCCATGCCAACACAACCTCACGCAGAAGTGTGGCGATGCAGCTGGGCGGACTGTTAGAGAGATAAGAAAGCTCCACTGACGAGTGTCATTTTTTGGTGCTTGCGTGAGATTGTCTGGAGGACTGACGAAGGTAAAAGTAGCGCTCTCATATGAGCTTATACTAAACATTGAGTGAAGTTCCTTCAGTAACTAGGTAAATAAGGAAGATGTGAGTTCCACACAAAACTCTAAAATAAAAGAGCTTGATACAAGGATCGTGCTACTTTAAGCTAGCTCCTTCCAATCACTGGCCTGAGGCATCTCGCCTTGGAACTTTTCCTAATACTATGATCTTTTTGTAGCTCAGACGATTCCAAACAAAAAGCAATCAACTGAGATTTTGTAAATGCCCTTTTATCTGCACAAGTCCCCTCTAGGCTTCACCTCCCCACGCCCATTTACGCCCAAGCCTTTCTTAGATCATCTACGGCCAGCAATCATTGCCTGACTAATATCACAAATTTCTCAGCGAGCCATCTTTGTACAACCTTCATCACCCAAAAACTAACTCTATCTGCATGGACAAACATGCCAGGTTATTTCGCTGTTTGGCAGGCTGATACACAGGGATCAAACTTACTCTAAAAGTGTCAAATAAAGACTGAGATGTTAAATTTTACATCACAAATCTACTGATATATTTACTGGTATACATTAATAATTTGTGATTTTTTATCCAGAAGTACAAATAGGTCCACAGAGCAATACCTATTCATACAAGTCAACTGGCATGTTGGATAAGGCCCTATAATCCATACCGCATAAGAATTCCATTATTTGACAGAACATAAAAAAAGTAAGACAGTGTAAACAAAAACATTATGGTAAAAGGTCGAAGTTCGATACCATAAGGATATTTTGGCATAAAATAACTTCTAGCATCCAACTACGTACAATGCTTATGCTGCACAATGTACATATAGGACGAAAGATTGAACCATCCTCTTTGGATTTTAATGTTTACGATTGAATTTGGGTTTTTCACATTTGGCTGGTAACTGTTTTTCAAAGTTAACTTCTAAACCACTAGTGCAGTCCTCTCGGGTGATTTGATAGCCCTAAGGACCTGATTAAATCAGTGCTAAGAGTGGGGGCGCTTAACGGCCTTGGTGTGATGTTACACACTGTATGACTGGCACAGTGTGGCTAGAGTGGGGCCTGATCCTGACCCCTTCATCTGTGATGGTATTAGTACTACTGGCTCTGATGCAACTTATTCGGTTGGGCTGCCTTATGCTTAGCCTAGGATTTGACATATATAAAAAGAAAGTATAAAATATTTTTGTATGTACTAAAAAATGTTGAATTTTAAAAATTTTAAATCACCGTAAAGTGCAAATTTTGACGTTTACAACTCACTACGCAAAAACTATGAGAGATACAAAAATTTCCTAAGAGTAAGATTTAATCACAATTTATGTCTAAAATAAGAAAAAAATTTTCTGGTACAAATATAAAAATTAAAAAAAGACGTTGAAAGCTGGGGTGTACCGCGCCCTTAACCTTAAAAAATTACACAAGAAAAAGAAAACAAAGCTAGAATAAGAAATTTTAATGTTAAAAACTATGTTTCAATATTGTAAATAATGTTTCATGCTGTGCAGTTTATAGGAACTTTGTTTCTATATTTCCTTTTATCTCTAAATAAGATTCCACTGCAAATATGTTTTAAGTGGCCTTCAATTGACTTTTATACAGCAAGGAATATTTCAGATTTGTCGAAAAAATGTCATTGGCCAAACATAACAGCAAGAATCCAATTGTGAACTTATTTTGCACAAGGTACTGCACAGTTTCTACTGTTACGTTATATGTTCTGTGCTTGTTTTTTTTAATTGTGAACCAGCCTTAATTCTACTACAGGTTAGAAAGAAAATATGTTTTCTTATAGGAGAGCTTGGCACAGGGAAAATTTGTGCCACTAGTTTCGCTTCACTCACTAATGTATCAAAGAAATACAAAACCGTAGTAATATTAAATTTAAATAAAATTGGAAATGTCAGAAGTAATTTAATTTAATTTTAAAGTGAAAAGAAACCAATTTCATGTTTTAAATCATCAACTTATTGAAACTTAAAAATCAGGAAAGCTGTGTAATTGGACAGTTTGGTGCACTACCAGTTCCAGCGCTCAAGCAGCAGGAATTTTCCCTGTGACAAACTTATAGTATTGATATTGTGACGTGCACTGGCACGTAGCACTTACTTGGCCTCTTATCACACAGTAATGTCAATTTTTTTTTGTCGTAAAATGTTTTTTTTTGTAATAACAAATTAAGTAGTCCAAATTAACCAGGTATAAGGATGTATGCGGCGGGATCCAACCTATTAATTGGGGATGCGAGTAGAGAAATTTACATTAAAATTTTCTTTTT
>PNEQ01078794.1:0-10193 GCA_003012365.1 Medauroidea extradentata
TCTGACATTATATTCATACTCGTCTATACGCCCACAATAGTTTAGCAAGATTTGCTCAATTAGGTTTAAGGCAGAAGGGCGTATCAGCAATAACAATTACAAATAACAAATTAATGTAATGTAACCGAATTATATTTAAAAACACTTATTCATAGCTTCCAAAAAACATAACCAAGAATCAAAAGGTAATACCTTGTTATGTAGACAAGGGAATGGTAAAACAACCAAACTTTAAATGACTCCCCTGTAAAGTTGCATTTCTGTTGATACGCCCTTCTGGTTTGATGCCCTCGACATGTTATGGGCTGCAATATGGCACTGTTAAAGTTGGTTTCATATAGAGATAGATCGTCAGCAATGGTCCTGCAACCTTTGGTACACATATATAGATCTAGTGCTGCCATATCTTGTCAGTATCGTACACTTGCATTCAATTAGAAACTAGTAATTTTAGAGTTGAATGAAACTGATGTTACAACATTAAATAGGAAGTTTTAAAAGGAATAAATAGGTTTAATACCGTGTATTTTAAAGCAAAATTTAAGTAATTCGTACTTAAAAACACGCTGTAAAAATTGAGAACACATAATTTAGTAAGATGAATGTAAGTTTTCGTAGCTCATCCTACAGTGTTGCCAAGCATGTTGAGATTCAAGTAAAGAGTGATGATAGTTAATACGGTATAAAGACAGTCACGAGTAACTATGTCTTAATCGCTATCGCTCTCTAAATACAGTCACAGGTGGCACGACGATCTTTAAGGCCCGTTCAAAATTGGCATGACATATATAACATAACTTACATAGCATTTCATGCGAAATTGTCCGTACACAATCACCAGTAAATATATTGTTTCCTGACCAATCAGAAAATAATCAAAAAGAAATGAACTAATTTGTTATTGGATGAAAATTTTCGCGCCACCAGCTCTTGTGGCGTTTCAAATTCTTATTGGCCGGCATGACAAACTTGGCGTAGAAAACTCAGAGATGACCATCTCTAACGCCATGTCAAGCCAGTGACGCCATGTAAGTCATGTCAAGTATTCATTGTGAACGCCACCATTCGTATCACAGATATCGATACCCTCATAAGAAAACCTCGTAACTCCATTTTTTTAGATTATCGTTTTATTTTTACATTCAACCCCAATTCCTTATCAACTGCGAAAAGCACGCATCTCCAGTTATGTTTTTCAAAATTTTAAAAGCAAAAATCCGAACTCTCGCAAATCCATTGTTGGATTGTAACAAGCGAAAAACTCTCTCTCCTGTAAAAAAAAAACTGATTTTGGAGATACGAGGTTTTCACATCTATCTCCAGGTAAGTTTTTTAAAAATATGAAAGCAAAAATTAGAGCTCACAAGGCTTTATTGTTGGATTGTAACCAGCAAACGACTACCTCTCCTGTTAAAAAATAAATTTTTGAGTAACGAGGTTTTCACATGAGGGTATCGATATTCACTTTCTTATGGTATGCGTTTTACTTGCGCCATGTCAATTGTGAACGGGGCTTTACCAGATGTGAAGTTGGAGAGTAGACCCCCTGGTCGAGTCCGTCGCGAAGATGGCCGAAGGTGGTCGTCGCGCAGGGAGCCTCCCGCGCCAAGTTGAAGGTCAGCTGAGGACGTACGTGAGCTGGCTACGAGTTGTGTTAAAGGTACCTCGAGACGAGAGAGAGAGAGAGAGATAAAACTGTGTGTATATGTGTGTGTGACACCTGCTAAGACCGCGAGGAGACGCCTTCGTAGCGTGGGCTGGCGAGACATCATCTTGAGACTTGTGAGTAGAAGAGAGGAGTTGGAGGTGGAGGAGACACGCCCGTACTATAGCTGCCGCACGTCAAGGTCAACATTTCATAAATGCACAAACGTCACAGAAAATTGTACTATTAGTACTGTGCAGTGTTATCATAAATAATAGATTACTTTTTTGTTTTATTTTAAACAATTGGATGGTGTTACGAATGAACCAAATATGCGCCATTGATTAGTTATGCATAAAATATATTTTAAACCCCCGTCTTTAAAAGAGGGGTCTTATGTGTGTCTGTCTATGGATTCGTAGCTCCTAAAAGGATAAACCGAAATATATATGTGAATATGTGTGTAGGCCTATGTGTATATATACTAGATATATACAGTATATAAATTTATTTATTTGAGAGCTGACTAGATCGAGAGTGTTCTTAGCTATGATTCAAGAAAATCTGTTCAGCTGTTTGAAATCATTAGCTTTTCCTAGTTGCTGAAGGGATATTTTCAACTTCTATTAGTCTGATTGATTAGAAATGTAGTAACCTGTTACTTCAATAATGTTACAATAGCATTGTCACCTTGACCTGATGTTGCAGCATCATCAAGAATCTGCTTGACGCCCAACTCCTCACTAACTAACATTCTGGCTTTTTTATTTTTAATTTGAGTTTTACGTGTAGCTTTGAAACAGTTTTACAAAATGTATATTAACCCTATCTCATGTTGTTATGAATAATGACATCATAGGAATAAAATACATTTAGTGAGACCTTTTTGAAATCTGAAATACTTACAGCACTACCGTTGATAACTTAAAAGTGGCGCATATTCCGTTTATGCGTAACAACGTCCAATTGTACAGTACCAAACGTAACATTTCAAGTGTAATTTTTACAACAGCCACGTCTATAAACGTGTTAACGCAACCGGGGCATGCGAAAGCACCTACTTACAGAAGGAGCATTCAATGCGGGTTCCGAAATTAAGGTGGCTGCCTACGTGGATGGGCATCCAAAGCCTAAAAGCGCTATGCCTAGAGTAACGATTTTGTGGTTAAAATAATGTTTGCACCATTTGCTTTCAACGCCTTACGTCTACATCTGTAGCTCTGCTCCATATCCAGTTTGTTGAATTAACTCTCCCTTGCATTAGGGTTATACTGGCCAATCACAGACATAGCGTGTAAAAAAAAAACATTATTCTGATTGGAGCATCCAACAGGGGTACAGCAACTACAATTCATAAGAAGAAGCAAACTTAATAATAGTGGTTCTAATTTTCATCTTTAAGGAGGTACAATTGTCACAATCGGGATTAAATGAGATTTACTTATGATTATGTATTGTATTACTAAGATAAATAACATGTGAAATTATTGTGTATATACAGGCAGTTATATTAAGGTGTGCCCCTGCTTAATGCATTCAGAAAAAAAGAGGGGAGGGAGATATACAATTGGCCTGCTTTTTTTTGTTTATGCGTCCCTGCAGTCAAATGTCACATGAGAGACTTGGTTGAAGAAAGCCAAGTAACATGAAGCACAGCTGCCGATGAGAACGAAATGCGTTGAAACAAAGGGGTGCAAAAATGTGTTCGCGACAAACACGTGGCTGTAGCGATGCCCTAAGGGCGACATAGCAGGCGCATCACGATATATCCTAGCCTCTAGGCGCACATCGGTGAATTGGACTGCAGTCTTCTCGCGGGTTAGCTCGTCTCCATGAAACATTCACTCGCTGCCGAACCTATCATATTATGACGTAATATTACAGTTAAGAGGACGTGGTACATAATTCAACGCTAAAAGCATTAATCTATAACTGTAGGTTACTTGAAGCCAATTTACAAAAATTAATCAATAGCAATCCTAGACAATAGTTTTAGCCAACGTTTTAAACAAAATTGTTTCCAGTGTTACGAACTTCTGAGGCACAATCTCTGACGCCGGAACCTCGTGCATTTAACTGAGGTGCTAGAGATCACGCGTAACGAATTAGTAATTGTGGATAAATATTTACTCTTAAAGTGGGCAGACACCATTATCTAGGATTGTCATTGAGTTGTTTATCCATATTGGTGTCGAAAAAAGCGTAGGAATCAATTTACGTTTTCAACGTTTATTTATCTACCACGCACTCTTAAATGTCTACTGTAGACGCCGATACCGTTTCTTACATTCTACTCCTGTATAGGCACACCTAATAAGGGCCGCAAAACACACATTTTCACAATTTTCAGTCCGCAGGAAAAGAGCTTCACTGTAAAAATTTTTCCCCGTCGATTTACGGAATTTCCAGTAAGAATTTCTCCGGATACCTCCGTGAATTCCTAATCCAACAGCAGTTTCCGTAAAACAGTTTCATCACACGTAACTGAGCCATATTTACACGTCTATAATGCTACAATTGCATTTCTACAGATTTGCAGATTTACCGATGATGTTATTAAAATATATCCGTAATATTTACGCCTGTCTAACCCATACATTTAGGATTTATTCCGTGTAAGTGTCCGCAGATTCATGGACATATTACGTATGATTCCGTAGTGTATAATTAATATAGATATTTCCGTATTTTACTTTTACGGACACTATTTCCGTTTCCGTTATTTTTATGTTCTTTCTGGATCTGGATTTACATTGTAATGTACTTACTGTAAGGCTACAACTGTTAAGTTTTACAGTGATTTCGAAAACAATTTTTTTAACAACACAATTTTCATACCGAAGAATCCCTACATTGTATTTTCACAAATATATTATCATAATTTGTACATAATTATTTATTAGCAAAAAATATCACGGTTTCCCAGATTTTTGCGTCCAAGTATCATCAATTTTGTGATGAAAATAAAGCAAAACTCAAGTAAAATAATATTTTGCGAACGAAGGGTGAATTATTCTGCTAAATTCCTACGTAGATTTGTGCATTGTATGACTGTTCCTAGTCTTGCCTTTTTTCAAAACATTAAGTTTTCAGTTTTTTGCACCAATGTGAAAGAATTACCTAGCACAGGTATGGCCAACTCTATGCCCGCGGGCCAAACACTGGCCCGTCACGGCTTTTATAATGGCCCGCCAAAAGCTGAAGCATTTGCGCAATATTTTATAATTATTTACACTGACAATAAAAGTAATTCAGTATTTCTCAACAATAGTACGCATGTGAATGTGAATTTTGCTTTATTTAATAGTGAGATTATTAATCTGAACTCAAATGTTAATTTCTGACAGTTATAATTTAAATTATAAAATAATAGTTTCGATTAAGAATAACTGAGAATATCCCCGGAGATAAAAACATTTTTTTAAAGCAACTGTTTGTTATAACTTATGATGGAGTTACCTAAATTTTAAGATAGTAAAATGTAGTCAGTGTGGAAGTTATTTATGGTGCTACGATAAATTATTTGGTTTAGCTATTGTGGCCAAAATTTCGTAAATGTTGTCCACCCCTGTCCTAGCATGTATTTAAGAGGTCGTGTCACTAATCCTGCTGCATATTTCTTAATTTCTTCCTGACTCCGAGTTCGGCAAGATTTATTTGAAAATATTTTAATAGAGACTTACATTAGCCTACCTTTCATTACGCACATTATATTCGCCGCATTAAAGCGTAATTATGAAATAATTAGGCTAATTCAAAATATAAAGTAATAATTATCTCTCACAGTGTCATTTAGACGAAATCACCCCTAGTCCACTAATACGCACCTGATCGTAAAATGTAATGCTTCTATTAAGAGGAATTGCCGATAATTCACTGTGCCCTTAATTTATTAAAAAAGTGGATAACTTCAACAAAACAAGTGATACAGCCGCTTAAGGCCGTTCCAGTGTGAAATTAATAATTTTGAGTACGATATGTCAGTTTCGTAGACGTCATTTGAGACTGTATTTTCCTCTTATGGAATTTTTTTTAGCATGTATAGTATTCAAATAACGGCAAGTAAGTAAAAATATGCATGACTAGGTAAGGAAATCTATCAGATTGACTAAAATGGAATAGTTTACTCTAAGATTAGATGTCGCGCCATAATGGACAAAAGTTATTAAAATATGAAAGGACGCATCTTCGTATTTTTTAAATTTTGCTGAAAATAAAGTTTTTAATGTCGAAAATTAGTGACATCTTATGTGCACTAAATACGAATGCAGTTTTATTTCATTCAAATATTTTGTTTTTGACAAATAGCAGCATTCATCCTCATTACAACGATACCAAGTTTATAGCAATGTGAACTGTCGATTCATTGTGATATATGTGTGCAGTAACACGTGCGCGTCCTCTTCTACGACACGACGATTTCTTACGCTCGCCTTTCTTACGGGGTTGGAGAGCTCAAGCGACGTAACCTCATCCTTCCATGCCCTTCCTCAGATTGACGAGCGGGGAGCGCGCATCAGCCTTTATACGTGTCTGCGACCGCGTCAGCTGTCTATTTACGTGATTCAGAGCATATGAGTAGACCAATTCCAAAACTATCCTTGTCCATTACCAAGGAAAAATGAGTTCTGAACAGTTTTGTGTAGCCTTTAAACGTGCGCTGAATTCGACGTGATGTTATCTTCCAAAATTCGCCTTATTCAATAACAGATACACTTTGAAAAACTGCTTTGGCCATGTCACAAATGGGCTCGCAAATCAGTTTTTCGCGATTTGCTCAGTTTTAGTGAAAGTGGACTACTTATATTCCGAATTTCATAAGAATATGAGAGTGTGCTAATATTCACTAATCTTGAATAACCTTAAGATGGCCACCTGCCCAGGCTTTCGAGAGGCATGCAGAGCTTTGGCCGTTACCAGATTGCTCGAAAACTACTCAGCGCGCTTGAATGATGTCTGCTTAAGAATATCATATAAAGTACATCACACGTGCGTATACCATTTCTGGTCCATCACTACTGACAGATGTACATTTTACTATCTGCAAAAATAGTGAAATTTGGATTTTTTCCCGTCCTTATTAGGTATGAAAATTTTTTGCGCAGAAACTTTATTAAAGGTACAGACGTATACAATACACATTCAAATTCAATATTACGTCATAAAATCGTAGGGTTACCGCTGAAAGTCTCATAGAGGCGAATTGTTGGCGAGAAGACTGCACACCAGTTCATTAATTTGCGCTAAGGTTAATTCTACTACAGGTTAGAAATATCTATGTTAAAAGTTTGTCACAGGGAAAATTTCTGCCGCTTGAGCGCTAGGGTCGGTAATAGGTACAAACTGACCAATCACAGATCTTTCCTGAATTTTAAGTTATATAAAGTTGATTAATTAAAACGCAAAATTTGTTTCTTTTCACTTTAAAATTAAGTTAATTGACTTCTGTCATTTTGAAGCGTATTTAAATTTAATTTTAATATAGTTTCGTGTTTTCCTGGTCCCTTAGCGATAGCAGCGAAACTAGCGGCAGAAATGTTCCCTGTGCCAAACTCTACCATAAGAAAACACGTTTTCTTTCTAACCTGTAGTAGAATTAACCTTAGTTGCGTCTAAAAGCTAAGGTCATGCGAAATGCTCGTACTGTGTCGTCCTAACCACTTCCGTGTTTCTAGACCTCGAACACGCAAGATACGTTAGCCCAGGGGCCACCTTGATTGCAATGACGACATTGGGAGATATGTCACATGGTCCCAATGAAGTACCGCGACGCACGAAGACAGCCAATGAGATCACGTATCGTTGCCCGTCTGGACGAACCACGCGTGCGTCGGCGGGTGGGCGTCGGCGGGAGTTGGCCTTGAATCACCCAACCAGAAGAGAGAGAGAAAAAAAAGATAATGAAAACAACGTCGAGGAAATTAATTTCCTTGACTGACAAGGGCACAAAAAATCATAAATGCAGTACGAGGAATGTAAATAAGTCCTCGGAAACAAATTATATGTTAGTGGCGGCTTATACGAGTTCGTTGACTTCTCAGCTCAGAGTTGCTCGCATAGGCGTACTATAGGCGGTCCGTGATACAGAGAGCACTCAAAAAAGTCCTGCTAAGTTTCTATTTGCAGCCAATTCGTATCTTTCCGCGCGTAGCAACTAACTACAGGGGATGTGTAGAGCCAGTGATTTTTGGTGGAAAGAATTCTGGAACAGCTTGTTTCAATGCCTTACGTGCACACCTGCAACTCTGGTTCGTGGTTATTGGCAGAATATAATAGGGCAGAGGCTTGGCTCATTTGACTGCACCAACCAGAACAATGTAACCACAACACCACACGTCAGTAATTTGCTGGTAGGACCCCGAGACGCCAAAAGTAAAAAACTTCCAATCACTGACCATGAAGCAGAGAAACAGGCGTGCACATAAGGCATTGAAACAAATTGTTGCAGAATTCTTTTCAACAAAAATAACTGGCTCAAGTGTGTAACCTCTCTCTTCACGTCACTTGATGGTTAGGCGTGTAAGATAAATTATGCAGTCCGAAGGAACCTGAGTTGTTTGATAAAGCATACTTCATTAATTATAAAAAATACACATATGTCGAATTCAGTAGATGCTATTTCAATATTGTTGTACTGGAATAAGAAAATTCAAGGAAGTACATTCGGCAAATCGCTACCAATCGTACAACGAATAAGGTAACTACTGTTACTGTTGAATTATATGTAGTAACGGCTAGCGATTTTTTTTTTCAAATGTCAAATCTTCAGTGCTCACTTTATCTTGAGCGACCTATATGTTGCGCATACCTTTAGTTAAATTAGACAAACACTGATGTGCAATAACTAGAGATGATTGCATATGGCGAAAATGTTTTGTGCCAACATAGCCTTGAAAATGCTGTAGTTTCTTGCGACATAAATTATTGCCTGATGCACGTCTGACACAACGTAATTGTCTGCAGACCAGTAACAGGCTACAAACGTTACAATATCGGGATTCTTATTGGCTCAGTCAAATAGGGCAACAGCTTTAGTCAAATAGGGAAACAGCTACACATATAAGTTAAAGCCAGTAATCTTTTTGTAAGCTGAACGTGCGTTGAAACCCAGGAAACAGTCAAGTTTTTCCGCGATGAACCATCATCTCTAGGGATAACTATTACGGGCGCCGCCTACCTCTAGCTTCAAATGCATTACACTATGTTCGTAAACAGGTTTTTTTCTACGAAAATATTGCACGTGAGCCCATTGTGCCAACTTAAAAAAAAGGAAACAAACTCAGACAAGGTCGGAATCTCATTGTTAAGTGACCAAACTCATTAATGGCATTGTTTAGAAGCCCTCCAACATTGCTAAAAACGGCCTTTTCAGACTGTCGTACTTCAAAATGTAGGCTATTAACAGGATGTATGTGAAACTCAGATTGCGACCTACACTCAACTTGGTTGCCGAATTTCCGCCAATAAAATTATACGGTCACAGCTTAATGTTCCATAGTAAAATCCATTCGGCGGGAAGTTTGCACGCTAGTTCTGCGCTTGAATCGTTGAGGCGATGCGGCATTTTATGTGCTCTTCAAGGTCGACCATATGTCTCCGTCTGAGCCTCTAACGCATGCTATCATAAGTGTCACAATGCTAGACAAATTGTACAGAAGAAATTATTAAACGGACATCTGAGGTTTATTTGCGTAGATAACCTTAACAGGAATAATTTAAGCGGTTTTGCGTAAACAAGGGTTCTCATGACACGCTACGACACCGTCGACGCGCCAGGTACACGTGACTTTTAAAGCATCGCTCTTTAGTTTTGCAATGGTTCCGAAAAAATATTTTTTAACGCAAATAAATACATGTTTAAAAAATTCATTTTTACAATTTTAACACTTATATTTCATCGTTTGTAGCTGAATTTTTCTGTTGGAATACACCAAACGGATTTTTACATTTTTGCACCTGAAATATCACATATTTTTGTCAAAATAAGCCAAAATGAAGGATAATAATGTTTTGCTAGCAAACGGTACATTATTTAAAAAAAAACACTCTGGCAAAATTTTGTATCGTATGACTGTTCACAGTCTTAAATTTTTTCAAAGCATTTGGTTAGAAAATATTTGAGTTATTTGCAATTGTTTGAAAACAAATTAAAGATCATGACCTTAAATCGGCTGTGGTTCAAATTAAGTCAACGGCGATTAGTAGTTCTTGAGCGTTGTATTATTGAACCGAAAATAATTACTCGATTTGACATCCGTCTCACGTATCATTGAACACGCTCCCCGACGTTGAAAATAATAACCTCAGCAAGAGCTGTGTGTTTTTGTGGAGTGCTTCATGTCTTCATGTTGTAAGGTTATTTTCCTTACAAGGTTATGACAAGTCCTCTATCTATTTACCTTACAGTTAATTTGAGGGCTAATTTAAAAGCAAGAGAAAATACAGTCGTTGTCTGAGAACACAGTTTGTGCCTCAGTGGAGTTAAACATGCCCGATTCCCAGAGAGCAATAACACGAGGTTTCTTTTAATTATAATTTTAATTGACCT
>PNEQ01078795.1:0-10194 GCA_003012365.1 Medauroidea extradentata
CGAGCCGCGACTGTCTGGCTGGGCGGTGTAGTACGATACTGTGGTGGCGGAGCTAGGACACCCCCTTCCCACTCACTCCTCGGCGCCGTGGCTGTCGGGCAGGGCGGCGAAATACAATACAGTGGCGGCAGCGCTAAAAGACCTCCTCGGGTGCCGCATGGATTGTATTACTCCATGATAACCACCTGCACCCAGTATCAGGTAACCGAGAGAAAATATCGTGATCTGGAATGATCCTGTTCCCTCTTTATCTCTCGGGGTGGTGCTTGACTTTGAAGTGACATCTTTCCAGGAGGTTGGAGAACAGAGACCCGCCGAGATAATTCGAGAAGAAGGAGGGTGGGGTATATAAGGGGGAGCTGCAGCAGGAGAGAGAGAGTTTTTGCTGGCAGGTGCCTGGTGTGATCTCAAGTGATAGTGACAAGTATTGGATTGCGACGACTGTTCGAGGGTGTCCAGCGAGTGGGATCGCAGCAAGTAGTAGGAAGAAGGTGATTCTAGGCCAGAAAGATTCTTCGGTATTATTTCTTTGGGTCCACCATTGTGAGCGACTAGTAACCTTTCCACATACAGAGAACTTATGTAGATGTATTTTTTCCCCTTTTATGTAAATAGTAGTTATTTGTTCTGTTTGACATTTATTGTGGTAAATATTTATAGACATAGATTTTTTTTGTATACAGTTGTAAATAAACTAGGTTAGCTTTATTTTCTTTAGTTTATCAAAGACCTCCATCCCCAAACGTACCTAGCCCGCAACTTGTAACACTGGTGTCAGAAGTGGGATGGAGGCAATTATTTAAAATTTAATTAAGTGTTTTAAATGGTGTTAAAATTAAGTGTAGATGGTTAGATATTTAATCATACTTGTTAATTTTTATTAGGTAAGGAATATTAGGTTATAAGTTTATGTTAACAAGAAAAATGGCTAGTGAGTTAGAGGGTTTGCGAGCACTAATAGAGGGACTGAGTAGTCAAATAGCTAACCAAATAAGTGGTGAGAATACAAGAATTGAGGGTGTTAATGAGAATGTAGACAAGAAAATAGACAGTGTTAACGAAAACGTAGACAAGAAAATAGACAGTGTTAACGAAAATGTAGACAAGAAAATAGACAGTGTTAACGAAAACGTAGACAAGAAAATAGACAGTGTTAACGAAAACACAGACAAGAAAATAGACAGTGTTAACGAAAATGTAGACAAGAAAATAGACAGTGTTGATAGGAAAATTGACAGTGTTAATGAGAATGTCGATAGGAAAATAGACAGTGTTAATGAGAATGTAGACAAAAAGATAGAGGGAATAAGTGAACTAGTGCATACGAAAATAGAGTACATGGACAAGAAAATTGAAAGTGTTTCTCAAATGGTGGACCTAAAAATTGACAATGTCAGTGAATTGATGGACCACAGAATTGACAGTGTTAATGAAAATGTGGAAAAGAAAATCGGAAGTGTGAAAGACGACCTGCAGAAAGAGGTGAGTGTCTAAAGGACGGAATGGGAGAAATTTCTACAGCGACAGGCAAGTGGTCAGCCATTTGTGTGTCGGGATAGCGACTCGACGAAGCCAGAGCTGAGACATAAGGGTAACTATGGGAGGTGCTCTGCGTTTGCAGGATCGGTGGTAGGACTACCACAGAACATGAATACAGCTGAGGTTACCATGCCTGGGGCTGGAAAGGGTATTACACTCAAGCCTGCCCCTTACGATGGTCAAACCTAATGGCGTGAATATCAGCACCAATATGAGATTGTTGCAACCCTGAATGGTTGGACAGAAGAGCAGCGTGCCTACTACCTGGCAGCAGTGTTGAGGGGCCCTGCACTCAGTATACTCCAATCTTTACCTGAACGACATCGCCTGGAGTATTCTACTTTAGTCTCTGCCCTAGAGCTGCGCTTCGGGGACCGCTATTTACGACATGCCCACCATGCCCAACTTCGAAGCCGTAGCCAGCGACCTGGGGAGTCACTTCAGGAACTTTGGCAAGACATTGTGAGATTAGCCCATCTGTCACTTGAGGGGTGTCCAGAGGAGGCGCGAGATGTGCTGGCCATTGGGTTCTTTGTTGATGCCATTGCAGACTTGGAGGTGCGACAAGCAGTACGCCTGGCAGCGCCTCGTACCATGCAAGATGCTCAAGCCTGTGTACTGGAAGTCGAGTCGGCAAGGCAGGTACCAGCGAATCGACGTGTGGTGCGAGCAGCGAAAGTAACAAGCGAAGAAGAGGGGAACAGCATCGAGAATACCCTGAAGGAAATTAAGACAGCAATTAGCGTCATTTCCAGCAGAGTTGGAGCTTCGGAACATCGCCCTCGACCAGGAAAGTGGCCACAGTGCTGGGAGTGTGGACGACCTGGACACCTGAGAGCCCAGTGTCGGCAGTATCAGCGAAGAAACCAAGACCCAGAACCAGGTGAGACCAACCAATCAGTTCAAAATTCGGGAAACATGTAAACACCGGTCTTGAGGGGCGAAGGTCGGTGATTGCTGGATGTAAATCCCCACAATTCCTTCGAGTACTTTCGGTGAAACAGGAAGTTGATGCATTGCTGGTAGAGGACAGCCTGGATGATGTACCCTGTCAGATGTTTGTAGATACAGGGGCGACCACTACAGTTGTCAGGCCAGACATCGTTAGGGCTTTTCTCCAGCAATCACATGGTCAAAGTACTAGAGTGTGCATGTTAACCACTGTAACTGGTGAGACAACACCAGTAAAAGGGAAGAAGCGTGTGCAACTAAAATTGGGTGAACTAGAGTTAGAACATAAAGTCTATATAGCGGATATTGCAGATGCGTGTTTACTGGGACTAGCTATTCTGCGCAAACTAGGATGCTGCATTGACACTCGACTGGGGGTCTTGAAGGTAGGTGAAACAGAGTTGGTACTGACACCACGACAAGAATTATCGTCACCAGTCAGCTGCCCCGTATTTTGTTGTCAGGCCACTGTGTTGCCCACTTCTAGCGAAATTGTGATACCAGGGTGCTGTGTAGGGCAGTTTGTAAGGCGCCTAGGATTAATCGAGCCTATGATAAGAGGGAGTAACCTCCCTGATGGAGTACTTGTAGCCAAGACTTTGGCATCATCAAGATCAAATAATTTCCCTGTTAGAATGATGAACTTGACTGACAAGGCAATTCGTCTTGAGGAGAGGGCAACGATTGGCTTTTGTAAACAGGTTTCCCAGATAAACACCACTGAGTCTAAGGTCTTAAGGGAGGATCTTGTGAATCATAATCTGCCAGAACCACTTACAGAACTCCTGAAGAGGACAAAGGAAAACCTGGACTGGAGACAAGAGAATGCTGTTGCAGAACTCTTAATAAAGAATCAAAATGCTTTTTCATGTGGTTCACATGATCTTGGTAGCACATCTGTGGCATGTCACCATATTAATACAGGAGATGCCAGACCTATCAAGCAACCCCCTAGACGTCTACCGCTTGCTTCACACGAGGTAGTTGATGACATTCTGAAGGAAATGAAGGATCTGGATGTGATAGAGCCATCAAACACCCCCTGGTCATCTCCAGTTGTGTTGGTCAAGAAGAAAGATGGCTCAACAAGATTTTGTGTAGATTACCGGCGGCTGAATGATGTGACCAGGAAAGACTCCTACCCACTTCCTCGGATAGATGACATTCTGCATAGTTTGGCTGGATCCCAGTGGTTCTCAACCTTGGATATGAAAAGTGGTTACTGGCAATGTGAAGTGGCCCCGAAAGATAGAGAGAAGACTGCCTTTTCTGTACAAGCGAAAGGAACTTGGCATTTCAAGGTCATGCCTTTTGGAGTGTGCAATGCTCCAGCAACATTTGAACGACTTATGGAAAGAGTACTACCTTTGGATATTTGTCAGGTTTATTTAGATGACATTGTGGTTACAGGGAAGACATTTGATGAACCCCTGACACGTCTTGATTCAGTGCTTCAGAAGATAACAGCAGCTAATTTGAAGCTAGTTCCCAAAAAGTGCAATTTGTTCCAAAGGAAAGTGAAATTTTTGGGACATGTAGTGTCGGCTGAAGGGATAGAAACAGATCCAGAGAAGACAAAAGCAATTAGAGATTGGCCATGTCCAACTGATCGGACTCGAGTAAGAAGTTTCCTTGGGCTGTGTGCTTACTATCGGCGTTTTGTGCATGGATTCGCCACAATAGCAAAGCCATTACATGAGTTGACTGAGACTAAAAGAAAATTTTTCTGGACCCCCGATTGTGAATCCTCATTCAGAAAATTAAAGGAAATTTTGATTTCACCTCCTGTCCTAGGTTATCCTAGTAGTGATGGACAGTTCATTTTAGACACTGATGAGAGCGATGTGGGGATTGGTGCTGTGTTGTCACAGATCCAATATGGAAAAGAGAGGCCATTAGAGTATTTCAGCAAAGTGTTACATAAGCCTGAAATAAATTACTGTGTAACTCGCAGGGAGCTCCTGGCAATAGTCAAGTCTATTTCACATTTTCACCATTACTTATACGGAAGGCATTTTATTCTACGAACAGATCATGCATCATTACATTTGTTACTGAATTTTAAAAACCCAGAAGGACAGATAGCTAGGTGGATGCATCACCTTCAAGAGTACGATTTTGAAATACTGCACAGACCTGGGTGCTTACACAACAATGCTGATGCACTGTCCAGGAGGCCATACGAGCCAATTCGCTTTCGTTGTGATCGCCAAGAAGGGAAGGCTGGGAAGATACCAACTGCTAGGATAACAAGAATCCAAGAGTTCACAACTGGCAATGAACATTCTCCCTGGAGCGATGAAAATATTGGTGACGATCAGAGAGAGGACCCTGCTTTTGGGCCAGTACTAGAATGGAAGGAAAAAAGCCAGCGCCCAGAGTGGGCCGATTTATCTGATCAAAGTACTACAACTAAGGCATACTGGGCACAATGGGATTCTCTATCTCTGAGAAATGGTATCCTGTACCGGAACTGGGAAAGTGCAGATGGCAAAGAAACCCGCCTACAGCTGGTACTCCCAGAAATTAGAGTTCCAGAGGTGCTGAAGGAACTACATAGTTCAGCAGCTGGAGGACATTTTGGAGTTAATAAGACTCTCAACAAAGTTAGATTGCGATACTATTGGCTACATTGCAGGGATGATGTCGAGAGGTGGTGCCGAACATGTGATGCTTGTACAGCAAGAAACGGACCAAGAACTAGAGGGCATGGTCATCTTCAGAAGTACATTGTCGGAGCCCCGTTCGAGAGGGTGGCAGTAGATATTTTGGGACCCTTGCCAGTGACTGAGAGGAAGAATAGGTACCTATTGGTGGTGCAAGACTACTTCACCAAGTGGCCTGAAATCATACCTATACCTAACCAAGAGGCTAGCACAGTGGCCGATGCTTTAGTGGAGCATGTATTCTCAAGGTTTCGAGTGCCACTCGAACTTCACTCCGACCAGGGCCGCAACTTTGAAGCCAAGTTATTCCAGGAAGTGACCAAAATTCTGGGAATGAAGAAGACACGGACTACTCCTTTGCATCCTCAGTCGGATGGGATGGTCGAGCGGTTAAATCGTACCTTGGAGCAGTATCTGTCCATTTTTGTAGCCGACAATCGAAAGGACTGGGACTCCAAGGTGCCCCTGTTTCTCCTGGCATATCGGTCAGCTGTCCATGAAGCCATAAGCTTAACACCTTTGAAGATGCTGTTAGGGCGAGAGCTTTGTCTTCCAAGTGATCTACTGTTTGGGAGGCCAGCAGAAGAAAAACAGCCTTCTTCACCGATTGTGTATGCTGACGAACTGCGTCGCAAATTGAGCACAGTCCATGACTTCGCTCGGCAACATTTGAGAGTCAACAGCGACCGGATGAAAACGAGGTATGATCGGAGGGGACCTGAAAGGACATTTCAAGAAGGACAGCTAATGTGGCTGTATAACCCACAGCGACGGAAAGGATACTGTCCGAAACTACAGAAATGCTGGGAAGGCCCTTACCAGATTGTCAAGAAGATAAATGATGTGGTCTTCCGGATAGTTCGCAAGGGCTCTCGGACAAGAAAACCCAAGGTTGTACATATTGACAGACTGGCTCTCTATGATGGATCAGAGTCTGTTGTGTCTGCTCGGGACGAACAGACTTGAGGAGGGGGCAGTGTTGCGAGCCGCGACAGTCTGGCTGGGCAGTGTAGTACGATACTGTGGTGGCGGAGCTAGGACACCCCCTTCCCACTCACTCCTCGGCGCCGTGGCTGTCGGGCAGGGCGGCGAAATACAATACAGTGGCGGCAGCGCTAAAAGACCTCCTCGGGTGCCGCATGGATTGTATTACTCCATGATAACCACCTGCACCCAGTATCAGGTAACAGAGAGAAAATATCGTGATCTGGAATGATCCTGTTCCCTCTTTATCTCTCGGGGTGGTGCTTGACTTTGAAGCGACATCTTTCCAGGAGGTTGGAGAACAGAGACCCGCCGAGATAATTCGAGAAGAAGGAGGGTGGGGCATATAAGGGGGAGCTGCAGCAGGAGAGAGAGAGAGTTTTGGCTGGCAGGTGCCTGGTGTGATCTCAAGTGATAGTGACAAGTATTGGATTGCGACGACTGTTCGAGGGTGTCCAGCGAGTGGGATCGCAGCAAGTAGTAGGAAGAAGGTGATTCTAGGCCAGAAAATTCTTCGGTATTATTTCTTTGGGTCCACAATTGTGAGTGACTAGTAACCTTTCCATATACAGAGAACTTATGTAGATGTATTTTTTCCCCTTTTATGTAAATAGTAGTTATTTGTTCTGTTTGACATTTATTGTGGTAAATCTTTATAGACATAGATTTTTTTTGTATACAGTTGTAAATAAACTAGGTTAGCTTTATTTTCTTTAGTTTATCAAATACCTATATTCCTAAACGTACCTAGCCCGCAACTTGTAACAATATTATGAATAATCTCTTTGTTCGCATGCATATTTTACAGTTCATTTTACACATGATTGCCAACTTTCGAAAAATAGTAATAATATGTTTATTTACACTCACAATTGGGCTAACGTCAGGTGGCGAACAGACTCCTCCTCATCCCCACAGTACCAATCCTCCAGTCCCTTCCTAAACCTTCCTCACAGTCACCAACTCCTCCCTCAGTGTATTCAACTCCCTCACCGTCCTCACCAGCATCGACTGTCTACCCCTCTCTGTTCTCCTTCACACCCTCTGAATTTTCTCACTGTTGCTGCCTTCACCCTTAAATACTCCCTTAGTTAATATGCAGGCCAAACTTCCCCATCCCCCCTCCCTGTTCATGACCCTATACAACCTGACCAGCTTTTCCACTCTCCTCCGATCTCTCAACGGTTTCCCTCCTAATTTCTTCATCATTACGTTAGGCCTAAAGTTTCTTTCCTCCTCACCAGCCTGGCCCTGCTATTTTTATTTATTCATCACCCAACTAGCTGCCCTTCTCTGTACCCTCTCCACCTCCTGCAGCTCCACATATGTATTTTACTCCACGGCAGCATATTCCAATACTGTACGAACAATAGTACAGTATGTCTTTCCCTTCACCTCACCACTAACCTTCTTCACCATTCCCCCTAGCAGTCCCAAAGCCCTTCTTGCCTTTTTAACCACTCTGTCCACATGCTATCCGCCTGTATCACAACTCTAGCTACTTATATTCGGTGGTTTCCTCTTACTCATGCCCATACCATCTGTATACCGCACTACTTACCACTCTCTTCCTAGTAAACCTCACCAACTTGGTTTTATGAACATTTATCTTCATTTCGTTCTCCATTGATGTTTACTATAGGATCACAGCTGGCAATGTCTGTGAGGCAATGGTTCTACGATAAGACCAAGTGCCATTTCATTGCTTTGCGTTAAGATTTGATACTGCCTGTAAACATCATCCTTGGTGCTTTTCCTCACCCACACATATACGTGGGCAGCAGGCGAGGCATTTGAAAAATGTGCTGGGCTGGGCAGATCACTCGGGCATGAAAGATAATGTGAATGATTACTGTGATTTTAACAGCATGAAATGTGAACAGTTTGTATGCTACCTGACCTGTGTCATACACCTGCTGCTTGGCCATATCAACTTCAGCAATCTAGATTACAAAACTGGGTTAAGAGGCCTATCTGTTATTGTTCATGTTTGAGAAATGTGACTATGGTGATTACCATTAGTAACATTATGTAACTTATAAGAAAACATTGCATGTACATCTTTATGACTATTATAATTTTGTGCACTGTTGAGTTTTGGTAATGTAAAAATGGTACCTGTTTCAGACAATAATTAACTATATTTTTGTTAATAACTACAACATGTTGATATAGTTGCACAAGTACTCACAGGACTGTACTTGCACGTAAAGTAACACAAAACACAGATGGATGATACGTGTTTGCACAATCGTGACGTTTCACTGGCTAAGTCAGGTTCCTCAGGCAACAAGTTTGTTAAGTTTTCCGTTTGCAAAGGATGTCAGAGGTATGTCTAATTAATACCACTGAATGTTATTTTTTAGGACATGAAATATCCAAAGACAGGCAGTGGCACTGCAGATGGCGAGGAAATTGCTGCATCCTGGGCTTTCTGGGATGCGATGGACAGTGCAGTGGGACAGAGGGACAACATAAATCCCCCAGCACTTGTATTTTGCAATAGTGGGCTTTCTGTGCGGGGGGGGGGGGGAAATTTTGTCCCATTGTCTGTCCTGGAGGGATTATTTCAGGGTGAATAATATTGTGTTTGCATGGAGAACAGTATAGATTTTACAAATGATTAAAACCAATGTTTGAATTATTCAATAAAGAAATACATTTACGGAAAATAAAAAACCAACTATGGAATAACCTGTTACACGAGTTACTTGTTGAAAGTACGAGAACATTTTAAAATTTAACTGTTTATTTTTACAGCTGACATAATTACCGCAAGAGACTAACGAAAATATTAACATCAAAAATATGTCTGATAAAGTGTATACATACAGAAAACGTTTTCGTTAATATGTGTTTACCGTCATGTTCGCACAACATCGTTTTTATTTCTACGCAAAATTCTCTCTTATAGTCGAAACAAAGGTACAAAAATTCCAAACATATACACATTCAATAACAATGTTGGTTAACAAAAAGGGCCGTATGCACAGTCGTGACTTGAGTTGAAGGCTCCACTCGTACTTGCTCAAGTGGATGTTTCAAGTGGCGCTAGATTTCGTATGCTTAGTGCATTTAAGTTTGAGCCTGGCTGCTACTTCTTGAAGTTTAGTGTGGATCTGGCCTAGATACGAAGTGACCCGAGTTCACCCGATCTTACTTATGACGTCACACTCCTAGCCAATAGGAAGCATTTAAAACAGTGACGTACTTGTTTTTCATTTGACTTTTTTTTCCCCGCGAAATGAGTTGTTTTCGTAAATATGATATCTAACACTCGTTCAGTGGATAATTAATGTATTTCGGCCTAAAATACTGCAGAAAAACCTAACGAAATCAATCTAAAACGAAAACTGAATTTACTTTAGTGTCGCCGACAACTTACAGGAAGAAGTAGCGACTGTTTTAAATGATTCCACACAAAAAATATACAGAGAATAAATTACGATTCTGGTGGTATTATTCTTACATCATAAATTGTAAAACATGTTATTCCCTAATGTTCAACTGTATTAAAAACTACAATAATAACCATATAACACGGTTTAATATTTTTCCGCGGCTATATAATTCTATCTTTTACTGTGCTCTAAAAGCTGTGCTCACAATGTCCGAGTCAGTTACAGAAAAAAAAAAATAAATACTGACAAACCTGTAAGCTCACAAGTGCTTTGTGTATTGGGCTTGTGTTTCGTAAGAACGATTGCTAAACTGATTTAGTCTCGTGAATAAATACGCAATTATGTGTTAACCTATTGTCCTGAGTTACTAATAATCCATTATTCTGAAAAATTATGTAGGCCTACCTAGCCATGTCCAACAATCGTGTATGACGAGTGCTTTTCACTGTAATATAGAAATACTGTCAAGATAATGAATGCAACATATGCAAATATAATGTTCACAATTTAACCTAGATCTTAAAATAATAAATACGATTGAGTTGTTGATCTGCTGCAATATCACTTCTTCCTGTCCCTGTAAGCCTACCTTCTCCAAACCCTTCCTAATTTTCCAACCACTTTCAGTCACCAAATCATCCTGCAAAACATAC
>PNEQ01078796.1:0-10194 GCA_003012365.1 Medauroidea extradentata
CAGATTGATTTTTGGCCTATTAGGTATACTTAGACGACACACATGCCATCTGTAAGAGTCAGCAATAACAACAGCATGTACACAATTGTGTTAATAGTCGTATATTGATTTGTACATGTATGAGAAAACTTTGCAACTCCATAGCTCAAAACACTGTTTTGAGCTATAGGCCCTTATTCTAGCTACAGCCTCAATTGTGAGTAATTTTGTAACTACCAAAAATAACTTTTATTGCAGGTAATAAATGTTAAAACTTAATGATAATCAATTCATTAAAAAATATTATAGCAGTACTTTCATGACTACAGTTGCTTTGTTTGCGTATAGACCACAATTTAATAATACGAACACAGCATTCTAATATTCACATGATATGAATTCATCAACTATATGTATTATTTATGTGCTTGATTACCATAACAATTGAAATGTTAGTCTTATCACAATTTATGTGAAATATTAGTAAAAAAGTAAAAGAGGTTTGCAAAATAACTATCGTGAAATTTATTACACTAGGAGAAATCAGATATGTATTGTATTGTTGTAAAATTAATTGAAATACTTCATAAATTATTTTTAGATAGCCTCGCCAACGTCATATACGGTGATCATTAAAAAAATAATGTAATAGAACAATGTCACTTTAATAACGCACAAATATATAACATTTATTTATTGTATTGCCCGAAAAAAAATTTGACTTCACCCGTATTAATAGAAAAATCTATCAACACTTTCACTCGCTTAGAAAATTATTTGTATGAATTCTCTTTTACTACACAGTCCTTCATTTATTTTAGTTCTCTCATTTTCTGAATTAACTAAAGTTCAGTTTATCCTAACTCTACGGAGAAAAATTTAAAATGCCTTCGCGAAACCAAAACTAAGAAAAAAATTCACGTATTCATCTTTTTGGTTATAACAGCGAACATCGTCTAATTTGACTCGTGCAGTGGAAATATGTAGTGTTGGGAGATATATTCCTAATAGAATTTTACTCCTCTGAGATTGCACAGAGTTTAGCGTGTTGATTTATGTATTAATTAGGTGCATATGTTTCAAATAAAAATCGATGCACAAACACAGATATACATAAGGTGACAATCAGGCACCAACATCCTAACTTGGCTACCTGCTGTACGTTCTGTAACTGTTTGGTTCGTTTCCAATGAACCAATATAGTAAATGTTCTCACGTACGTCGACAGGTACGTTCTTGACTGTGAAGTGTTGATGCTTGTCAGGCCAAATATTTAAAATGTTTGCAACGCTTGAAAGTCTGCCTATATTATTGTGTATGTTTAAAGGGTTATCTGTGAATGAACTCTCAGTACAGCTAGTCTATAGGAACAACGCTACGCCAAGCAACTATAGCCTGGTCTGAGTTGTAAATATTTTGATATCACTCTCTAAAATTTCAGTAAATATTACAGTGCCTAAGCGAAATAATCTACACATAAATTACAGCTGCGTAATACAGACATTAATATCGCTGAAGGCAGTCGCAATTGGGGGTAATGAACATTGTATAGCATTCAGACATTATCGTAAGAGGAATAAAAATTCAAGAACCCAGCAGGTATACAAAGCTTACTCAAAAATTTAATAATTATCAAAATTCAACACGTAGTCAACTTCAACAACTGGTTTCACAACAAAATGCTAATAAACTAGTAAAAGCTCGTTTGTGTGCAAGTGACTACATCGCGAGGAATATTAAAAAATAACTAGCGTGCATTTGAAGCCTAAACAATTTTCTAAGGTAGACCATACCAGAATTTATAATAAGAGAACGCTCATAAATGTATTACACCTTACCGGTCTCTGTTCGCCGCCATTGAACTGGGTGTCCTCCTCTCTTCCCGAGGAAACTATCCGCAGCTACACTTGACCTCAACAAATACCAGAGACAAATGAGCACGACCAGCTCTCCACCCCCCTCCCTCCTCGGCCGACGGCATGCGTCAACAGCCAACCTTCGAGAACATATTAAAGGTCAGGGTAAGGCAGGATCTATGTAGAGGTTCTAACTAATATCCCGATATGAGACCCATTATCTCAGTATGTTGTAAGCAAGGCCATGGAAAATGGGACAAGGAGGAAAGTATAGGACCGGCAACCAAGGAACTCTTTATTTATGACTCATTTTGTATAAGGACAGCTATTTTTATAGGTAACGCGTGTTCGACATTCGTAACTACAGCATTGTGGAGCGAATTAGGCAGCTGCATTCCTAACGAACAGAGTTCGACGTATAAGTTGGAATGATCTGAATTTTCAAGACGTGCAAATATTATGTCTTTAAAATCTGCCTTTCTGCCATTTGTATAGATATGTTGGAGTGCAGTTATGTCCTGATCGTATACGAAAAAGAGATGATTGACTCCCGACGATTCCAGAAGGAACCTGGAATTTCGGCATGGAAACCGATGTATTAGCATACATATTGAGATAAAGTGAAGATTCTTTCCTAGCAAACTGATCACATTCCGCCTGCAACTCCTTGGTCATCGGGGCACCACGAGACGTGTATATTGTATCCTATGTTACCAGCTGTCCGCCGTCATTCCCTAATCCTCCATATCAATGATTTCTTAGAATTATTATTTGAGAAAGTCTATTTATGATACTTAAGGAGTCCGATATTATGAGAGTATCCAAGTAACGATTATCTATAACTTACTTAATTAGATTAAATATTGCGAGAGCTTCAGCATGAAAGACGTTAACATATTCAGGCAATTTGTACATACTGAAACAATAATGAACGACACCATAGTAAGCTGCTCCAACCTCCTCTGTAGACCGTAGACTTAGAAGCATCTGTGAAAATTCTGTGTGTGTGCTGTAAACGGTCCACTGCTCCAGAAATTTTGTTTTTAAGATAGTGGGAACTTCATCTTTAGAGCCAATTACAGGTGTGCTAGTAGGAACGATGTGAAAAGTAGCAGAAGGGAACTCCGACACTACAGGAATCGACAACGGCGGAACAGTGAGCCCACAGTAAACTTAGCCGACCGGCCGTATTGGTAAAGCCTACTGTGCAAGTGCAAGATAGAAGAGATGTCAGAGCTTGGACACACTCCATAGAACAAGAAAGAGAAATTCTCGCTGACGACGCCAGGGGCGCTCACAGTTACTTTGACTGTACGGCGCAAACAAAATACATAATAGTAAAGATGAATTATTCTTCAACTTTCCGCCAATTCTAAAATATTATCAGGGTATGAACAATACACATGAAAGTCTAGTCACCTTACCAAGACGTCATATATGTGTACCGTGCTCTATGAAATTCTGAAAAAATATGATTGCTTTGATATCTAGCATGATCGAAAAATATTAAAATTGCTGCCACTTTTAAAATGTTGACAGAGCATGAAAAAAATGCATGAAAGGAAAATCAGGTTATTGAGTTCTATACGTGTGCAAGTTTGATCAGATTCGGTCCATGGGTAAAAAATTTCGGACACACTCACATACAGAATGTAATTTTCACAAACGTGTTTATTTCTTCCAGAAAGAGAGCTAAATGTAATGTCAAATTTGATGTCATGTAAGACGATCAACCATAACAGTCAGGAAAATATACGATATTACCGACTCGTGTAGTTCCACGAAAAAATTAAACAAATTAAGATAAAAATATTTAGTCGACTATTAAACACAAATTCTTTAATTAGAAATAAAGAAGAACGATAGAATTTTAACTAAATTAATAATCCCACCCGTCAAACTATCTAAATAACAAACATCGCGTCATAATTAAAAAATAATATTTGTTAATTATTCATTTTCGGTGATTTTCAAAAGAACTTCGAAACTAACAATAATAGTTCTGCCTCGGTAAAAGTTTGTTGTTATAATTATCAATTTAATGCATTTAAGTTCTTGGAGGTTTAAAATTTATACAATTTACTATATTAAAAATATAAATTTACTGTCAAAATTGTGCAACTCAGGCTAAAAGAAATTATTTGTTTGTGAGAATAAACAATGTTACTCTATATCTATAGAAATTATTTCAAACAATAAAAAATTAAAATTATGTATGGGATGTTAAATACTCATAAGATAAATCTATTTATGTACATAGCTATATTACTAACTGTGTCCACTAGAAAACGTTTAGCAAAATTTATGCTAGTTTTAATATTTATTTGATCTTTAACTAACAATATTTTTCTTTGCAAATAATTACTCAGTCTTCGCTACCGAAATTAATAGTAATTGAAATCATCGTTACTATATGTGGTGTTTTATACTACGGTTTATTATTTCTATTGAAAGCATCTGACTTTGATTTTAATTATTAAATCGGCTGTAAACAAGAAACACTTTATGGCAAAACGCATTTTCAATATCTATATTCCAATTGTATCATGGAAAAGATTTCTAGTCTTCCATTCAATACAGAAACATTATTAACATTACAGAAGCATGTAAATGTCATTTACTACGATCATTCCTACCACTTTGAAAACATACAGTTACAAAATTTCGCATGTCGAATGGAAAATTATATAATTGATTAATATACCAAAGTTAAGAAAAGTTATTCCAGCGTGCACGTCTATTTTACGCAATATTTCCTACAATTAGATCTTACGTGTGTTATAGAACGTTGGTATTTTTTAAAATTATATTGACTGGGTTCGCGCCATGTTCAACAAAAGGGCCCACAATTTCTAATTTTTCAATAACAATCTTCTCTTGGTCATGAATATATTTTGCAATTTTACCGTTTGTGTGTTTTTCTTCGTAAAGGTATAAACAATTGTTATCAAGCGAATTACGAATAAACTTTATCTTATATCCACGTTCGTAGGTCCTAATACGTTTCAGTGTTATCTGTAATAAAATCAAACATATATCTCAGAGAATTCTGCGCTTTATTTTTTTATTATTACAAAAACTAATTTCGCTCGAAAAATTTTACAAACGGTACTTGACATTTGTAGATTACGAATATGAATATATCAATTTGTGCTATTCTAAATGTTTGTTACAAACATTTTTTTCTCGTTAAAATAATACCTTTCTTAATGTACTGTATATAAATTTCATTTATTTTAGCGCTATAATATTACAAGCCTTAATGAATTTATCTTTAGTATAATTAACTAACGAAAAACTTCCTATGTTAATTATTTCATTCTTTTTTTTGACAGTTGATGATATAGAATTGCTTGCTTTATAATTTATTTTATATTTGCTCTAAATCTTTGAGGAGTGGTTCCATTTTTTACGTTCAAATAACGAGAAAAGATCAAATTTAATATTAAAAAACTTAAATCATACGTTATGCTTTATTTAGTTTTTTATGAACGTAAAATATTTACTTCTAAAATACAATTCCACAAAAATACAAGAAAAAATATAATGAAATCGCTACTCAACATAAATAGATAAATATACAACTCATATAAGATCAAAAAAGGAAAAAAATATTTAAAAAACTAATTTTATTTAAATTATTATTCAATCGAAATGCAAACAAATACGGCAATTTGTAAACAGGCCTTAAGAGGGTGTGGTACATAATTCAACGCTAATATCATTAATCTATAGCTGTAGGATTCTTGCAGCCAATTTGCGAAAATTAAACAATAGTAATCCTATTGAATAGTTTTAACAAACGTTCCAAACAAAATTGTTTGCAGTGTTACCAACTTCTGAGGCACAATCTCTGACACCGGAACCTCGTGCATTTAACTGCGGCGCAAGAGATCACGCGTAACGAATTAGTAATTCTGGATCACTATTTACTCATAAAGTTGGCAAATACCATTATCTAGGATTGTCATTGAGTATTTCATCCATATTGGCTTCGAAAAAAACGTATAAACCAATTGATGTTTTCAGCACTTATTCATCTACCACGCACTCTTTTAAGTAAATGAATATATTATTGATGATTCCATAAACTAGTATTGGCTGATATTGTTTAAATATATTTAATAAAGACGACTTTAAAATGGCGAATCAAAACCAACATTCTGAAACATATAATAGCTTTAAAGAATTCGCAAAAGAAAGTAAGTTCTATGCACTGTATAAATCAATAAAAATAGTATTTTACTTTATTTAATTGTTTACAATTTTTTTCTTATAACTACATGATACAATTCAATATTGTAAATTTTCTGATTTTTTTTTTTTTTAGTTGGTAGTTTTAAGTTATTTCAGCTCTCTCTATTTAATTTTTGATCGAATTAATTTTCGTACAGTTGTCGAGCTACCATTTACATTTATCATTTTCAATGATGTGTTTAGAAACAACTTAACATTTTTGTGAAAATGTTGAAGTTTTAGGTGAAAATTGAAGTGGCGGGATGAATATCGTAACATTTGATTTAAAAAACATAGTGTTTTTATGAAATCTTTATAAATATTAAGTTTAAATCGTTTAAATTTGGTGAAAATGTTAAACGTTAGGATAACACTGAACTAAACTCCTATTATGCTCAACGGGCCATGTAAAACTTCCAACTGTATCCTCATATTTCTTATTATTCTTTACATATCATACACAAACCATTAAAACCTGCAATTTTTGTTGTTTTATTTTTCTCTTGAGAGCAAGAGCCATATAGGGTGAATATGGAGGCTGAGAAACTATCGCAATTACCATCGTAATAAATGGTGTAGAAATACCTCGCTTAGTTGCGGCACGCCTGGCGCCCTGCAACCCACTTCACAAATTTGCTCGGCAAGTTGCGTCCCACTGAACCACAGGCGCGTAGTCTCGCCTCACTTCACATGATGTCGGTCGTGCATGGCAGCTCTAGTTCCGATAACCGCCAACCATCTGTCACTCTTGATGGAATATCACAGCAATAAGAATGATTTTTGTATCCTGTTTGAGTTACTGCGGTCAGACATGTTTGGTGAATGTGCTATGTCGCTACAATGACGTGATAAGTTACTTTCCTCTAAAATGAAAATCAGCAGATAAAACTATGTAGTGTTTGCATATAAATGAGTAGTACTGTTAAGGAGCCTAGTGTTAGTGAACTGCTTATTTGCTCATACGATTACATCCTCCGTGGGTGGCTGTTATGTGAAGCGTCGGACCTACTTAAATGTTGTAAGTAACAAAGTGACGTTGTGTTCATTCACACGGCTGGCACTACCTTGCACTCTGCCATTTCTATTTGAACCAAATAACCATCAGAAGTATGAGATGTTGAGGCTGTCTTACAAGGGCGGGAAATTCATTGCAACAAGTGCAATTTGTCATAGGGCATATATGCTAACTTATCAAAGTGGTAAAACATACAAAATGATTTTTCTTATACGCAGTCATTGAAACATTTTTCTCGTCATTTTCGTGTCAAAAGTTGTACACTCTATCAAATCAAATTAGTCATTGACACGTATAAGCGTGTTTAAATATAATTATATAAACCGAACGGCCTTTGAGAAGAATTGTTGTAACAATTTTAAACCTTATGATATTTTACGACATTTTTGCTACGAGAATGATATGATGATTTATGCAAATTTAATAAATCGTGTTTTCTTCTTAGTCATCAGCGGATGAAAAACTCCTACAAAGAACTAAGAATTCATTCCAACTCTAATTAATACCGAGAGACTGTAGAATTATTTGATACCAGTTTATTATTTCCGTTTCATTGCCGAAACACAAGTTTCAGTTGTTTGTTAGTCGGCTAAGCCATGGATCTTGCAAATTACGTGCCTTTCAGTTGAAATGCGTCCTTGTCTAAAGAGGAGAGAAAAGTAAGTTACTAGGGAGACAAAAAACATTTGCATATTTGCGTTTCTAGTTCGGTTTGTAAACAAGTCAGAGGAAATGGATACCCACTTGTGAACTTTCCTTGGCAGTTAATTTGTCTCCGTCTGATCCACACAGGCTTCTTGTACTTAGCAATGCAAAATGCAAATGTACTTTTTTTCTCCCTCTCTCTTAAAACACCGAAAGAACTAACTCGGAGTGCTGATTTGATTTACATTCGCGGAACGTAAAATAAAGGGGATGTTCCAGAGACTTGTAACATTCTTGAACGCACGTTCATCTAGACTTTCCTGCTGTAGTTACTGGCTATGTTCTTTTGAACGCCTTCTGCATCCTTCTGCCTTAATATACGCACTCGTAAGGACTTGGAGCTACGCTTTGACAATGAACAGAGAACGTTAAAGAAAAACAATCGTGAATACATTTCAAAAGAACTTTGAATTATAAAAAAACATTTTACTAAAAAAAAGTTTTTAATTTTTAACATATTACTTTATTTAATAAAAGTGAATCGCGGTCTCTGGAGCTACTAGGTTCAAATGAGGATACAATAATAAAGAAATTTTGTCCCCTGATTCAACAATTCATAAATGACATCTTTAAACCAACATTTTCCTTTCAAATGTTTTTTCAGAAATACGCCCACATCGAAAGAAGTGCAAAATGTATAGTAAATTATCAAGCCCTTATGTCAAAAATTAAAGTTTTACATTTCAGAAATAAATTCAAGCAACACAATTATGTATCAATTTCACTAAAAAAATATGTGCGTGTGTGTGCGAATATATACATACACACACACATATATACATATATATATATATATATATATACATAGAGAGAGAGAGAGAGCGAGAGAGAGAGAAAGTGACAGAGTGTGTGTTTAATTTATATATCTTCGTGGTATAAAAAAAAAGAATAAAAATGCACAAAAGCCTATGTGCAAAGGAATTACAAGTCTGACGTAATATTACGTAATTACAAAACTACACAAACAACGTGTTCAATTTTCAGAACATAATTGCGAATACACCACGAAACAATAATGTTGTATAGAAGTTTATTTCATCTACACCATGGGATGCCCGATTTTTTGGCGGCTGTAAGAGAAATATTTTTGATGTTAATCTCAAGTTTCTTAAATTCTGTACGACAAATAATAACGTTTAGTTCATCGATTTTATAATAGCATGAAAACAGTGTGTTTTGCAATCAGAAGTATTAATTATTCAAAAAATCCCATAGAATTCGTATTGTTTTATAATAACGTTTTGGTGGTATGGTAGTAAAAATGTTAAACATGGACAGAAAAATATTTCATTCATACAATTACACACATGACGAATGTTATCGCTTCTGATTGTTTAAAATTAATCAGTTTTTGTTGAGAAATTCAGTGTAAATGCAAATATAATGGACTATTATTTTTGAGATATAAAACACTCTTATAGAATAAAAGTTTATAATTTGAAGGAACACGTAGTACTGATATTACAGTTAAAGACTACTATTAGTGTATGAAGAGTGTAGTCTACTGATAGGTACTTCGATTCATTACTCGGTGTTAGTATACAAGAGAGCGATGATTGTATGGAACAGGCATTAGAGTTATAGAATACTTAGTTTCACTTTATCAGTGGCTTAGTCCACGCCTAGGGCTGCTACAGCAAGTGTCGTTCTATGCGAGCGCTTATGTTATTGTGTACATGCCGTGCAACAGTTGACAGGCTACTCCGCCCAGCACACATGGCAGTAATGAGACAGCAGGTGGTAGCTGGCACTAATATACAAACAAGCTATGTAGCTGGCAAACAGACATACTGTACCAATGTCATGATATGGACTCCAGCTGTTACACAGTGTTAGCTGATGCAAGCAATTAACTCCCCGAGACAATGCCCTGGCCTGTGCTCCCGCCATACTAGCGCCTAGATCCAGGACCTCTAAGCACATTGGCGCATGCGCAGTAACACCTTCCCTCCACTCGTCCCTTCTCTATCCAACCCACCATGCTCTCTCACTCTTCAGCCATCCCCTCCCTTCGCCCATCCATACCCCCTTACACGCATTCTCACGTAAGGACGGAAGGAGGCTTACCTACGGAGTATGAATTAATTTACACAAGCGATTCCTTTGCCGCGCGTCACTCGGAGACGAAGTATTACTGAAATTGTGCTGTGTCTTCTCACATTATTTTGTTCTTTACATTATCCTCCAACAACACAGTAAATGACTACCGTATATGTAATTTTTCTCAAAGATGATTTTCACGGTCTTGTATATTTTGCTCATCAACGAGCATCAACACGGCTATTGAAATATACTCAACAACGTGTGCTATTGTTTTTACCATAGCGCTGTTATGTTCCGGTTACTGTTTGGGAAATGCGAAAGGTACTGGGTTCGTTTCCCAACCCAGTCTGGATGTAAATT